>QVRM01006329.1:0-25000 GCA_003439945.1 Dermanyssus gallinae
ACTGTGTATGCGTAATGCCCTACTCAATACTCGCCGAATTACTATCAAAGAGATAGTTAAAGAATTGGAGATGTTTTGTGTTAAGCTGTAAAAGTATTAACCAATATTTTACGCGTCAGAAGACTAGTAGCGAAATTCATATTAAAAATACGTTTTTTTCAGCAAATGTGCCAGCCGGGAAATGTCCGAACTGAACCTTCAGGCGGTCTTAGAAGACCCTGAATTGTTTCAGAGAGTGGTTACAGGAGACAAGTCATGGGTATATAGTTACGTCAGCGAGGCCAATCCTCTCAGTGGTGTTTCCAAGAAGAGAGTCGGCCGAAAGAGTTCAGACAGGGTAGATGCAACGCCAAGGTTCTTTTGACTGTTTTTTTTCGACTACAAGACATTCTTAATTCACAATTATTTGGCACCTTGTTCTACGGTCAATAAGGTATTTTAGCACGAAATTTTACGAACATTGCGAGAACGGGTTCGAGGTAAGAGAGATTGAGAAATACAGAACTCTGGGCACAGCAACTCTTAGATCCGCTCTTACGACAAAGCAGCGGCGCATACATTGTTACTGTTTTTGGATTATTTGATGAAGTTTTGCGATTTCTATATTTTCACAACGTTCATATTGGCCGGACCTACTACTAAAAACATTTTTTAAGGAGGTTGTTTCAATCTATATATTGGCCGGACTGGCTACTTGCGTACGTTTTGCTGATGATAAAAAAATGGAGAGACAACGTTTCTATCGTAATCAGAAGATAAAAAAAGTCTTAGAAGCAACTCAATTCGACGCGTTTAAAAAGTTTTAAAGAGTGGGGAAAAAAAGGTCGTACTCGTGCAGCGGGCGGAAGTTAGTTTGAAGCGAACAGAAACACGTTAAAAGATTAAATAGGTATATTACATTTTATAGATTGTATCAGAACTTTTCGGTCCGCCTTTATAAGTACTTTTCAAAGTATGAACAAAATAGAAACATTTCACTGGACTCAGTGTACGGAGCTCTAAACAAGCTCTAAATAAAACATTTCGGAATTACTTTTTATTTTTTATTACCCGACTTCCAAAAGCTTTCCAGCTCCCCGCAAGCGTGGGCCGGTTGTGTGGGGCTCCAATCCACTAAAAAACAGTCACCATCTGTCGGATGCCGCACGTGTTTAGTACCACGGGGACCCCTGCCTAGGCTTCCCCAAGGTAGCTCACCTTGTTGACGACTACAACATACCGTTTTTTGGACGGAGGTATATGGCGGGGCAGTTTCTCTGTCCCACCAGAAGTATGGCCTCGTTTTTAGTGGGAAGAACGCGAGCGAGCTCTGCCGCTTGAATTCAGTGGGCGACATCGGCAAGTGCTTCACTCGCGCGACTCTGCAACAGGTCCGGTGTCCGTGCCGGCACGGTGAGGACGAAGTCGTCGGCACACACCAGGAAGTTTGAGATCCCTGGGGAAAGGTCCCTTAGCCGTAACATATCGTCGCAAGTTACGTTGAAGGATTTGCCGTCATGACGGTAGTCCCATGGAATTCGATGATCGCTAAAATATTTCTCCTTCTGTAGCGGTCTAGTCGCGACGTTAAAATCACCAGTTATTACTAGAAGTGGAGCGTGTCACTGTGGTTTAAGGCCGAGGACACGTTGTCTAAAAACCTTTTTAGGTCATCAAGTGGAACATTGAGGCTGCAGTAGCAGGTATAATGACGCCCAACGTTCGCTACATTGACTCAGGTAAAGCCACATAGCCGCTGCAATCTCCGGAGATATACAGGTAGAACTGACGTTCCAGTAAGATGCTTGTCGTCTTGTCGGTGCCCGCGAACCAGCCAGGGGGACGGTTCTCCACCCATTCAACGTTGATACTGCTTATTCGGGATTGTCCCTGCAAGGGTTTATACGTTGCCTTGCTTCTTATGTTCTTCATGAGCCGTTTTGCAGCTGCCATTGCCCGGATTTTTTGCCCGGGAACATAGTAATGTGTGCTCTAGAACTCAAAATAAATAAATAAATAAAATAGAATACATAAATTAGTAACCAGAAATTTGTGAGAAAATATACTTAAATCTACATAAATAAAATACAATAAGTAAACAATTGAAATTAACCGGTTCAGTGGTCGGCGGCGCTACCACCTTGCTATCCACTCCTTGTGGAGAGCGGGAGGCGTTCTGCCACTGGTCGTGATCGTTTTTACTATGTACAATATTATTAATGTACTTTCTGCGTGTGAGCGCCTGTTGGTTTCCTATATATATACACAATTAGTTACATATACACAGTAGCCTATGTACATTTCTACATCCGAGGAGCCGAGCCAGACTAAACTACTCATCGGTAGGTAAGGCGACGCACGAATTGCGAACACTTTGGGAACGTTTAAGAGCTTTCGGGAGCTGTTCTTGTGGAGTGTCGAGTTTTTTTAGAGGAGTACCTTACAGTATTCACTGATCGTGTTAAACTTCGTAGCGCTAGGGCCGTCGGGTGCAAATGGTCGGCCTTTTACATGCCTCAGGTTCATGCAATCCTCGAAGCGAAATCAAACACAACCGCATCGGACGTCTGACAGAGCCAGACTATATGATGTATTATATCAATGACAATACTGTTTTCCGTTCTTCTGGGTGTGCTCCCCGAACGGATAAAGACGGGCTGGACTCGAGAGTGGGCCAAAATTTTACTGTACGCAGATGATGTAGTAATCTTTAGTTGTAGCCTTTTTAGAGTGAAACAAGCAATGGATCGGCTAGTTACATTCATGGATGAAATGGGCTTAAAGGTTAATCGGGAAAAGACAGTAGCCATGAAATTCCGAAGGGGCGGCCGTCTGGCCAGGGATGACGTGCTTCAAATTAGGGGAAAAGAATTACAATTTGTTAATAAATTCACATACCTAGGGCTCACCTTATCAACAAGGGGCAGTAGTTATCGATCACACATCCAGGAGAGGGTTAGGAAGGCCACTATCGCAGCCGAGGCAATGAAATGCCCACATATGCTTTCGGTCGATGCAGTAGTAGCTCTTTTTGGGATACAGATATTACCCATTGCCACATATGGCATTTCACTAATATGGGATAAGGTGGGAGTAGACGAATTGCGTTTAATTGATGGGGTAAGGTTTTTCTTTCTAAGGAGTGTTTTTGCGCTTTCAAATACATGCAGAAATAGGGTGGTCCACGTGTTAGAAGGTGGCCCACTGCTAGCCAAGGAGCTACAAAAACGATGGAATCTAAAGAAAACGTGCGCCTTTGACGTCTATATGCGAAACTGGCGAACCAAATTAGCGAGGTAGACATAGGAATTTATGGCACAGCAGCAATGAGAAGCACTGGGTGGAGGGCTAGCGGGGTGAAAGATCGCCATTTAACAACGGCCTTCGCAGCCCACGGATATCATTACGTTCTATGCAACGTGGAGGGCTTCCATGAACCACAAGACGTATGTCGATGCAAAGAATGCTGGAGTAAATGTGATAAATACCACGCCGCGGTTTGTCCGGCGGTTCGGTCCATAGCAGAACTGGCAAAACGCTAGATCGATTGTTGTGTCAAAAAACGGTGATGTAACATAAACACACTTACCCAGCCCGGGTGTTAATAAATGTATAATAATATATCAATGACAATCTCATGTATTCTATCAGCGGATTGTCTACGTCTAGTGGACTGGTAGAGATGCATACCAGGTAATATTCTTTTAATTCCAACGCTATTTGTCTTGCAGTCTATTTCAGTACATGAGAGTACTTTGTCGTTCAGACGGCAAACGCAACATCACAGTTAGGTCAGCTTCTCCCTTGAGACTTAGTTGCAAGTTAGTGAACTATTTTGTGTTGTGTGAATTGAAATTTTTGAGTTTGTCACAAACATTTCGGTTAAATCGGCATAACATCTGTATTGAGAAGGTCTTTTGTCAACAATGTCAGTGATCTGGATTGATCGGTCGATTTGGATGAGCATTGCCTTGCCGTAAGAAATGTCTATTGACAATCCTTCTGAGCTTAGTACGAGAAAGCGCGTGTATGGTCAAAGCCACAAATAACGGTATTTTCTCCAGCTAACCAGAAACTAACAAAGAACAATTTTGCTTATGTCTAAAATCCACTGAGAAATTAGACTCACTGCTTGCTATCAAGGAGAATATTATTTTCCCTTGGTATAAAAGCGTAGAGTAGGTATTATTATTAGCGCCAAACATTCCACATGCAGACCTTTTTTTTTACAGAAGACCAGGAACACAACTGGATAATGCAGAACCTTTAGCCTGGGTAGTGTGGGACTCCTTAACTCACTAAAAACCTAGTGATCTTCTAACCTACATGACCGGGATACTTGTGGTATTACTTCAGTGACATGCAGACCCTAGAGATGCTTAACTTCACTGTTATGCCAGCAAATCATTCAAAAAACGTCGACTGGAACCGTGTATTTTTAGTTCACGCAAATCTTGGCATTTGTTTAAAGGACGCTCCCGAGCCGATGAAAATTAAGCTATGCTTTTGTGCTCCTCGTTGAGCGGCCGGGTAAGATGGCTCCGTCACCGACACTGGGACACTGTCCACGTGCACCCTAACAATTCGACGTCCATGAACGTGAAAAAACTTAGATGGCAGACTCAACGTAACCACCTTGCGCCATATGCCGTCCTTTACATTTTGTAAATAACCTTAGGAGATTAAGATTGCTATTGACTCACTCAGTATTGAAGGTTATATATTTTAATTTTTCTTAAGCATTTGGCAAGTTAAATCATACGCAGTTTTTACAGATATTAGAATGTATTGATATTGATGTCAGCACACCTCACCGGCCAAACATTTTCCGTAAAAGGCAGTGATGCAGAAAGTGACTTCCTGGCTTGCACCTCAAAAGTGTCGCACCGATCATGCATTGGTCCCTGTTTTTTTTTAAAATAGAAGTTGCCCAACAGTAATGATTTTATCAGCTGGCAATTTTTTCGTGATCTTAGTGCGATTGTGACTCCTAAACTAGACATTCTGAACATATTACTGCCACCGTCAGTTCTGCCTCACAAATATGTACCATGTAAAATACCATTGCTAATTATTTTACTTTTAATAAAATCTAGATTTTTATGTGAACCTGTAGAGAAGAAATTTTATCTTGCCCAAATTATTTTGCCGCAGCAAGGTTTGGGCTCCTTATATGGTTAATTATATAAATGCCATTAAGGGGGTACAGGCTAAGTGTACTAGACGAGTGACAAAGAAACGTAATATTCCTCGTGGAAGAGTATCTTGTGTGCCAATACAAAGTTTACATGAACGAGGTTATCGCTGTATAAAGCTCTGTGCTGTCTAAAGACAGACCAGACCATGTTTAAATATGGACTACGAAGTGGAGTAAATTAGCTAATCACCGGAGGTCCCCGCACTCGGCTAAGATAAAGAACTCGGCAAGATCGTGGAGAGTTTCACAAAGTCTGAGCAATTAGAACAGACTTGATGCATGCTATACTTGTAGTCAGATGTAAAATGTGTTTTTTTATTCTGTTTTTTTTTATGCATGCAAGAGGAATTCTTGAGTAAAGGTGTTATTATTTTGACTTGGCGGCTTTGATGAAGCTGCGGTGGAACGCTGGTTTCAAATTAAGGTTCCTAAAGGCAATTAAAGGGCAGATTGCGTAGTCGCCGAAGCTGGAACTACCAGCTGGAAAACCAGCTAACCACTTATGTGCGTGCAAACAACGAAGCGCAGATGGCGCAAAGTGAAAAAATCGCCCTCAAGGCAACCGAGAGTAGTGCCACTAAGAACGCTACCAATCGACGCAAACAGTCAGTAGCAGTATGGGTTTGCACCGCTATAACGGTGGTCCTCTCAATTATCCTTCTAGGTTTAATAATTGATCACGCGGTGACGATGACCCGCAAACTACTAGACGCACAAGCACGAAGGCATGTCTTAGGAGACACTGAGCAAAAAAGTGATCGCGCTAATGACGAGAATTACGTACACCACGAAAATCTCACAGTTGGTGGGTGCCGACTGGAGAGCACTGAATGGCGCCTGAAAACAACGCTTCACAAGCAGACCCTAGAAATGCTCAACTTCACCATTGTGCCAGTACATCGTTCTAAGAACATCGACTGGAATCGTATATCGTCATTTCACGCCGAACTTGGCATTTGTTTAACGGACGCTCCCAAGCACGACGGAGATCGAGCGGTGATTTACAATTCAGGGACCAGAGCATTTGTGTTCTTTCTTGAGCGGCCGGGTCAGATGGCCCCGTCACCGAGGCTTCACGACACCGTCCAAATGCACTTCAACAATCCGACATTCATCAACGTAAAGAACGTGGGCAGCAAAAACGACGTTATCACGTTACAGTACACGCCGTACTTTACATTTCTAGATAGCGTTAAAAAATTAAAGTTGCATTTTGACTTGCTTGTTATTAAAGGCATCGAGGGATCTGCGGTAGAGTGCCAGCCTCCAATAGGGGTTGCTGCCTCCCCTGAAGGAATTGAAGGGCAGATCGCCTGGATAGGGCTGCACCGAACGCCAGAACTACTTGACACCTACTCCAGTTGTAAACTAAAGACAAGGAGCAACGTTAGCTAGAAAAGTGCCCCACTGCAACGTTACTCTGCCGCTGTCGCCACGTGAAACCTGCGCAGAAACTATTAAGACAGAGCACATTTGGCAGGAATTGTATTCTCATGTGATCCGATCGGGTTGCTTTTACCAGAACAATGATTGTGCGTACATTGATTATGCCACATCACTGTATTCCTTGTATTTTCAATAAAACTATTAATTGTGTTATATCGCGAAAACTTGGCGTAGCATTTATTTGAATATTCAGCGCTTGCTAGGGGAAGTAGAATAGTCGCGTTAGAAAAAGTGTGCAAACGTTGAAATCCTGTGATGCCTTGTGCTTGAGCTTTTACGCCCGATGCAGTACATGTTTGCTATTACGCTCATATCATAAGCACATTCAGAGAATGCGTATTTCATAGGAATCACTTTAGTGCCAAATCGATAGTGTTACTATTCGTGATATGATAACCGCAAATTGTCCGCTTCCCAAACTCTTAAGTTGTTTTGCGTGAGATTCATTACATCTCGAGACTCTGATTTTTTAGAAGTTGCTTGCAATGTGATTATTTGCTCACCAGTAGCCAACATGAGTATCCTTTAGATGAAACGGTAAACATTTTCTTTTTACCAGGTGTGCTTGGTTACTCCATCAGACAATGCTCACCGCTCTATTTTATTATTTTTTTGGAAGGTTTGAAACAAGTTCAGCCACGCCCTTAAAGAAGTGCACCTTAAGAAGTGCCTCATTCTGTATTGTGTAGTCATATTTATAACATAAATCGATGTGTGATACAATGGCTGAATCATTTAGCATTGTGAGAGCCGGAAATGCGTACATGTATACAATATGTATGTATACACGTACATTTTTAAAATTTTAATACGTCAACGCTTTTGGGGTGAACAACTGTTTCCGCGCAATATTTTTTTAATCTATGATTGGCTTAGTTTAGCAATGTGCTTTGGACAGATGCTGCGTTCCTTCGTAGCACGTCGAACGACGACGCAAACACATGTTTCCTGGCGTCTCCAAGCGTCGAAATGTTAAAACTCCTATCCAACAACTGAATCAGCTTGAGTATAAGGGGGTTTAGGCCTTCCATTGTCTGGAACGTCAACGTTGGTGTTGTGAGCATCTGCAGACCTGGAGGCATGTTCTGCTCAGCCCGCACTTGCACTGATTAATGAAGGGTTAATGAGTGGATTACAGTTGCATTCTAAACAAGCATGCGGCCGCGCCTAAAGGGGGTTAGAGTAAGCCTGCTAAGGTTCGAGGGCCCTAGTAAATACGAAATGCCGGCAGATATCAGAGCTTGACTAAAACTACGTTGTAGGGAAGAACGTGCGCGTCGGCTTGCACCCAGGGCGGACTATGATTGACCAAGGGGTCTACATAATTACCACAGCGACACCGGTGCAGCTAACATCAAGTTGCAGTCTACGGCTAACATCAAGTCGCAGTCTAAGGTAGGGCATGTAAGAAAACTTAAGCTCCATGATTAATTATTTAGGTCGGCGATGGTAACATCCCTATGTCAGTCAACGGAGTGGCTTGCACCCAACAAAGCCTCTGGATCAAATGGAGTGCCCCCCAGAACCTGTTAGAACTTTCACAAAACGATTCCCGCAGATAGTCGAAGACTACGCCGGTACGCTCTTTAGGGCGGGGCAGTTCCCGACCGATTGGAAAGCGATAGATCTCCTGCTGGTGCCCAGGTCAGGGTCGCCGAAAGGGCTCTCGGCTCGCCGGTCGATTTACGTATTGAACACGGTAGCCAAGCTGATGGAAAACTTAATCGTTTAGCGATGGTGAACGTTCCATCCTCCACCTGAACAAGTTGGTAAAGAGAAGCACTTACTATTGGATGCTCGTGCAGGTTTTGTCATGACCGATCCACGTTATCCACTTAAGGCGTGCGTTACGGCATGCTGGCAAGGGGAACACACTGTCTCTAAACGCGCAGATTCATTTTGCTCAGCTTTTTGATATTATATGTGCGTCCAATCGAGCGTTATAATGATTGCATTGGTGCAAACGGGCATCTCGTCCCACTTGTGGCAAATTATTTCATCTTACTTGGATCAGCAGCGGCTCATCGTAGGGAGCCGCCTACGGGAAACAACATGAGGGATTCTGGCTTGCGCGGACAACTTTGCGCTACAGGTCTCTAAGAACAAAAAACGAACACTAGAGCAGGTGGCTAACGAGGCACTGATAAAGGTATCCGCTTAGATAAAGAGCTACTATCTGAAACAGGCTCCATCAAAAAAACAGAGGCTGTCAACCTCACAGGGCAAAAAGAACGCATAGCAGTTCTCGTCACGGGCATTACAGGCCCAGAAGCAGATGCAAATCTCCCAAATCCTGGCAAAAACCCTGTGTATCCCTGTATGCCTGACCGATCTGAACAGAAAAGGCCCTCGGAACGCCGCAAAGCGCTCCGTTCGCCACAGCAAACGATAGCCATCTGGGTGAGCAGGGCGTATGCGAAGGCTTTTACGGCAAAACTACTTGTTGTTGTCAGTGTGCTACCGTGGGATTGACTGGCGGCAGAGTGAAGTCTGAGATTTCCTAACGGGATCTAAATCTGATCACGGCTGGAGAGGCCACCAAAGAAGTGGGCGCTTTCCAAGGACGGGTGGAGCACCTTGACGGCAGACAGGCGAGCCCCGAGGACGAATAAGCTCACACCGGACCGTCGACCCTGGAACAGCTTAAGGCATCTAAACTGTCTTACTACGGCACTCAGGCGCTAACTAAACAACGACGGTTCTAATTAAACGTGGATAGGAAGAAAAAGCCAAAACCGACATACGTCTGCTGTGCGACTCCGGATATTCTTATGACGCTAAAAACACGCTCTGCTGCGCAGGGCCTTCCGAAGCGCGCTCTGCGGCCCCTGATAATGTGCAGGGTTTGCTTTCCAAAATGTCTAGGTTGAGACTATTTTATGCCCGCCAAAATGTCTAAGTTATAACAATTGGCTGTAAAAGCACTGACAATGCAGACAAGTTGCAACCTCTAATTACGTAAAACAACCTCGTAAATAAATAAGCCAGTAATGCCCTTTAAACCTAATACTCGACCCCTTCGTGCGCTCATACATATACCTCACATTTAACCGGGTTCAGCAGCAGGGCGCCAATTTCAGTAATGACCTGGCGAATATTATCGAATATGATTGGGGGGGGTCTCCGCCTAAAGAGCCGTCATCCAGATGTCATACGTTAAGCCGCAGTGAATCAGCAAATTTCTTGATATACAAACAAAAAAGTATCGCCTTGCAAAATGCCTATCCGTGACAACATGACGTTATGAGGCATGACAATGTGCCATGATTTACTAAAAGTCAGATGCGTCTGGTGGAAAAGAAAGGGTGCCCGCGGCTTGGCAGCTTTGAGCAAATGGCCTCTCTGGACGGTTTGAAAGCGTTCCAAAATTCCAATTTAACCATCATTGCCAAAATGTGCGCCATTGCAAAAATGCATAGTAGACGCCACGGACAGGAAGGGTAGTCAGCTACGTCGGAAGTCCCTACATTTTGCACACCTCGACTGTTTCATGCCACTGAACGACGGGTGATCACCACCTCTACATTTCTTGGAGGTTTTAAGGAAAATGCGCCTGTACGCTAGATGATCTTGTACGAGATTAAAGCGGTGGTCACCTTGTTGAGCGAGGTTTTGATAACTTAATCTGTGCAGAAAAGTCGTCCAGCACGCACCACACAGCGCCTGGCATATCTCTATATGATTACCGTAACTCGTTTTCCCCCGTCCCTCGATTTTCCCCCGATCCCCCCTGGCGGCCGCTAACGTCCCTCATCGATTAATACGGGATCCTATAAAAGTTCGACATCGAAGGAAAAAACTGCTTACAGTAATCACACCACCAATCCAACCACCATCATATGATACCAAAATGATCTGTAAAGTGCATATGTTTGTAAAAACTAAGTCCCAGTTTTTAAGTCCTTAAACGCTCGTGGCGTTCGCCACGGATTATTCGGTATCGTTATCGCAGGTAGACAAACCAGACACTAAGCCTTGAGCGAAATCTTCAGCAAAGCGTTGCGATCTAGTGGACTACCGTGCGCCAGGAACCCGTCAAACTAGACAGGAAAGGCGGGAAAAGATCTGACGGTATGTCCTTACTACTGTTTGAAAACGGTTGCATGCTGGTTTGGGACGTGACAGCCACTTACTCATTTGCCCCTTTAATAGTCAGTGCTGGCGCAGCCCGGGCCGGGTATGTTTCAGCTCTTGCCAAGAGAGGGTAAAGAATACCAGAACATCGAATACCCGTGCGGATTTTACTCACTTGCCCTCGAGGCGCTTGGCGGGCCGGGCCCGTCTGATCGCGGTGTAGTACAGAAAGTCGGTAAGCAACTAGTTCTAGCCAGCGGTGACAGGCGAGCGGGCGATTTCCTCTGACAGCGCATGTCGCTGGATGTGCAACGGGAAAACGCGGCCTCGGTCCGGGGACCCTCCAGAGGTGGTTGATCCCCACATTGGACCCTTCGTAAAGGTGCCCACATTTGCCAGGACCCAATTGTCATGTTCCCAGCTTTGGCGATTGATAACAATGAATAAACGTCAAAGCTTAAAAAAAGTTTAGTTAATCAAGGTTTAATTTCTTTACCGGAATCCTCCATCTCGCTTAGCCGCGATAGCGCCTGTTGTGATGTATTCACAACGAATGACAGTAATTTTACTCTCACTCTTAAAAAAATGTCCCCCTCCCCATTTTATTAAAAAAAAATTTTTAGCTTATCTTATAAGCATTCGACAGCATTCAGGTCAGGACAATATGCTGGCCCTAACTGCCAGTTGGACCCCACTAGAAATTCTGCGAATCTCTGGTGGATTGTTTTATGTTCAGCTCACGAGCTCATGCAATGAAATGATTAAAGTATTACATCTGTGCAGTATATAGCCGTTGTCCAGGGCGTAACGTGGACCAAAGCTCGCTCAATCGGTCAAGCGTGTTGTTCTGGCTTAAAACGGCGCTTTTGCTCGAGTGCCTTATTTGTCGCTGCGAAGCGACGTGGAGGGTGGGCAGGCACCAGGGCATCCGTTAAACCAAAGCCTGTACGGCCAAAATTTTCGTTTAACCTCGGTTATAGTGCAACTCACTAGTGCTCTTGTTCGACTGTTTAAAAATTATTTTAGCTTAAAACTAGCGCCTGCAATGACGCTAGTTTATCCAATGTCCTGAGTGTAGAGATGTATCTAGCAGAGCTCCGTTGGCTGTCGTTTTCAGCTCTTTAGAGCCTTAAAATATGACGATCATTGCAAGGTTGGCGGCATATATATATATATATATATATATATGTCTGCTAGCAGTCGTGATGTTCGGATGTTCGAAGTGTGCGCTCCCGTTAAAAACGGGTGAACAACTGGTTGTGTGCAGCCAAGGCTGCTCAAAAGTGTTTCACGGGGGTTGTCTCAACCCCGTGCTCCCCGAGGATGCGCACTCGGCTCCGTGTGGAGCCTGTGACACCCAGGAAACAACTCACGGTACGTTGTGCGGCCGATTGAGCGAGCTACAGTGGAACTTTGTGAAACTGTGGTTAGCACACACGGCACTACAGGAGCGGGTTGCCAAAATCAAGGCAATCCCGCAGGAACAGTTTGCCGCACCCCTTACGCTTACAGGGGGTTTAAACTCCACGCTAAGTGACAAAATTAGCGTGGAGAAAAGCGGCGGAACGCGGACAACGCGGAAAAACAAGAAAGCCAAGCTAGCAGACAGCAGAGAAGGAGATGACGTCACTGAGCCAAAGACGAGAGAGCTGGCTGGAGAGACCAGCAAAAACAACCGCGCAGGCGCCAAGAGAAGCTTGGCGTCTGCAGAGTTGAGTAACGACAGTGGCAACTTGAACGGCGCTGTTGTGGAGATGGAACCACCGGGTGGTGGTACAGCGGCGTCACCAACTGCGGTAACAACAACGCCGACAGCAGATCCAGCTGACCCACGTCCGGAGGAGAAGGCAGACGACGATGGTTTTGTTGTGGTTCGTAAGCGACGAGACAACAAAACAAAACATCGAATGCAGCGCGGTAGTGCAACAGATGGCATAGGCGGATTGGAAGTCTATGCTAGACCAGCGAAGATCTGCGCCTTGAGAGTGGCACGATTGGCGCAGAAGACATCGGCAATCGGGCTGCAGGCCTGGCTTACTGGCAAGGGCATAACTGTGAAAGCAGTTTAGAAGCTACATACACATGGTAGTGATGCTGTGTTCTGTGTGGTGGTGCGTGACGAAGATTACGCAAACTGTTGCAGAAATGAATTCTGGCCAAAGGGAAGCCTGTTCCGTCGCTGGGTTGGGGACGTCCCCTACGAGAGGATGGTTAAGGAGAGTTTTAGTGCGCCTCGCGGTCCAAGCCCCCGTAAGTGACTGACCAGTTCTAGAACTGCAAGCGTAGTGGCAAACATACCTCTACGAGTGCTTCTCTGGAATTGTGAGGGACTTAAGGGGGCAATGGATCTTGCACGTGATGACATGTTTAAGTTGGTTGACATTGCACTCCTCACGGAGACATTTCAGCGGGACGAACTGCATATCAATGATATGCGGGGCTTTCACCAGCTGGCTGTCTTACCTGCGGGAGGTCGGGGAAGACCTGTGGGTGGGTTATCTATCTACCTACATAAACGCTTACCACCGATGCAATGCGTCAGGAAAGATGAATACTGCGTAGTGCTCTCCTCTGGGAGGGTAAACGTCGCCGTATTCTATTTCCCACCCACATTCGATTCTGCGGAGGTTGCTGAAACGGTGAGCTTTGGACTTTCAGAGTTAAATCTGACCATGCCAACTATCGTCGGCGGTGATTTCAATGCCAGAATCGATTGTGGGGCCAACGATGATAAAGGCGAGGTGCTGCTTCAGGTGATGGAAAATATTGGTCTGAAATGTGCTAACGCGCGTGAAGACTATACATATTTGAGTCACAATGGAAGCAGCACCATCGACCTGTTGTTTCACAACCTTGTAAGCCGTGAAATTGAAAGCTTCGATGTTCTTTATGAAGCGGCTCGAAAGCACCAACCAGTGTTGGCCGTTGTCGATGTTCCCGGTATTTGGCGAGACCGACATAACCCGCCGCGCTGGTCTGCAATGAGACGGATTAATCTATCTCTTTTAGACAGAGCGGTGGGCGGTCTTGAGGTAAGCCCTGACATCGACTCCACTTGTGATCAGTTGGAGAGAACGATGAGAAGTGCAGTGAAGTGGAAAAGGTTATGGCAAAAGAGATCACGCCCGTGGTACTCTCGAGCCTCCTACCTCGCCCACGGTGAAGTGCTCGGACTCCTGCGCCAAGCAAGAGCCAGAGCAACATCATCACTGCAAGCCAGGCGGGACTACTTTGAGCGTAGAAAGGCGTATATAAGACTCTGCTATGATCATAAAAGGGAACACGCAAGACGGGAGGAACGACGGCTGCTCGAAAGGGCAGAACGAGAGCCTTCAGCTTACATCGTGCGACCTCGTAGGGCGGTGAACCCGCTTAGCAACGGGCAGGTAAAGAGCCACCTAACTAATCTTTTATTCAATCGTGACGTTGCGGCCGTATCTCCAATCGTACAGCATCCGCTTACACTGGAGCAGCACAACATGAATCTGCCTTTCGAGGTGGAGGAGGTGTGTCAGGTCCTACGGTCACTCCCGAAGAGAAAGAGCTCAGGGCCCGATCAGGTCTGCTATGAGCATTGGATCCAGTCACTTCCTCTCTTGGCAGAAACTCTTTGTGATTTCTTTAACGAAATTATAGAGAGGGGGCGGATGCCTAAAGTCTGGCATGTCGCCAGGCTTTCTCTTCTGTTCAAGGGTAGGCATGGTGATGACAAGCAGGATCCAAATCTCTATCGTGGAGTGGCGTCAGAACGCACATTGAAGAAGATTTTCTGTAAATTGGTTATTCGACGGATTGAGCGGGTGGCTTAAGAGGCACTTCCACCGGAGCAATTCGGTTTTAGAAGAGGCCGAGGCACCCGTGATGCAATCCATGTTCTCCAGTCAGAAATCGAGCGAACTGTGGCACAACCCAAAGGTCATCTGTATGCAGTATTTATTGACTGCGTCAAGGCCTTTGACAAAGCCCCTCGCCATCTGCTGGTTGAAGCATTCCAACGAGCAGGAGTGGGTGGCTCTCTCCTGAGTGTAATAGCAAGTTTCTTTGAGGAGGACACCTTGTTGGTAGAGGGTGAGCAGGGTGTATTAGAGATTAAGCAAAATGTGGGAACTCCGCAAGGAGACCCGCTAAGCTGCGTCTCGTTTACACTCCTCCTTGCTGACCTCGTCGGTTACGTCCAACAGGAGTACCAAAAAGCCGTAGTGGTAATGTATGCAGATGATATCGTGGTCGCTTATCGCGATTTAGGTGCCATCAAGCGCATTACCTCTATGATAGAGGCGTTCCTTGTCTCGAAGGGACTTGAGATAAACACCAGGAAGACCAAAGCCATGAAATTCAGGCGTGGAGGTCGATTGGCTGCCAGAGACGTTATACGTTGCTGCGGCCAACCATTGGAGTTTGTTAACTCCTTCCAGTATCTTGGCCTTCGGGTTCATTATACGGGAACGACGTTCACAGCGCATGTAAACGAAACAGTACGGAAGGCACTTGTCTCTCTTTACGGGGAAGTAGGCAATGTCCGAAGACTGTCCGTTCCCTCAGCAGTGAGGCTCTTCATGCTTAAGATTGTTCCGGGGCTGATGTACGGTCTTGACAGGGTGTGGAACCACGAATTGGCGAATTTTAACCAGCTTGAAAGGTGTTTTTCATTATATATGAAGCGAGTGCTCTGCTTGCCTATCCGAGCGAGGAGCCGCTTTGTGTATCTCATGTCAGGCTGCCCACCGGCTGCTGAAACAATCCGACTAAGGCTGAAGATGCCGCGTACAGTACCTTACGAATGTTTTATTTCGGAGTGGGAAGCTAAAGTCGAACAGGCCAGACGGAAGGTCGGTGGTTTGGACGTTTTCAATGCCTTGCACCTTTGGTCTGGTCCTGCATGTGACAATCGCCACGTATACACCAGGTACATAGTGCATGGTTATCACTACCTGGTATGTTCAAACGCAACCTTTCACGAGGAGTACGAGTTGTGCACCTGCCGGTTCTGCCTGCAGAGGTGTGCCAAGTACCATGCAGTGGAATGCACAGCGCTGGACCGAAAATCGCTGCACTACTTCTCTCGTCGGAAGCGTGAAGAGGATAGAGCAACATGAAGAAACATTTTTTAAAATGTATATTATACTCAATTTGAGTGAAATAAACATAATTGTAATTGTAATATATATATATATATATATATATATATATATATATATATATATATATATATATATATAAATGGTGTGAAACTTGCAGAACCGCATTGTAAAATGTGGAATCCAAGTTGACTCCTAAGGTAACCCGGCAAAGATTATGTACGCTTCGTCCTAATGACACGTTCCCTGGCCCAACAGGCCGATCTGTCAACATAAATGATTTTCTTTGCGTTGCCGTTCTGGACCATTGTGTAGCCCTGACACTACGGATTACTGGTCGCTTTTTCCAGGGGCCGGCTTCGCTCCGCTGTATTTTACTACATATAAATATTTAGTCAGATGAATCCACCAGTAATTGATAGACATAGCATGGTACATAGGCTACGTTATTGTAGCGGAACAATGCTGGTGCACAAAACACGATGCCTATCACAGATGCTACATGCTGCATCTGCACCATTTACTCAATTTCTGGTAACCGTTCACTGTGCAGACTACGTGGTGAACACCATTAAAGGCAAAATGAGTTACAACGTGGCGGTTCGGCCGGTCTGTTCCTTTCCAGAATTCGTCGCGCATGGCTCCAGTGTTTTAGAAATCCGGATATATCACATTAAATTTCCTTTCCTGGGAGCGTAAATTGTCGGTGAATGCATTTGACAGCGACAGGTTATGTCTTCCTCTTAGTTTCTTAATAAAGAGTGGGCTGTTTGGTAGGAGATACCCTAACCGGGTTTTTGCAGAGCTCTGTTTGTATACTAGTCGGGAAGAGCCTTACGGCATCTTCCCGACTAGTATACAAACAGAGGTGACCTAGGTATGGGAATCTGTTAATAAACGCGAGGGGTGAGCCATCAAGGGATAGGGTGTTGTTACCTACCGCCTTTTGGATGCCCCTTCTGAATTTCTGTCCTTTCTAGGTTTATGGCCACTCCGAGCTTATTTGTAGTATTCCATAGCCTCGTCAACGCTTGCTGCACTTAGAAACGGCTGCTTCCGTAGGTAGCGAGCTCGTAGCTTAGAAGCACCCAAAACCAAAGAGGACTCTAGTTATCTCCCTGTGCCAGCCCTGTTGTTTGGATAAACAGCTGAAGCTTAGCGACCCTGTGGTTGATCGATATATGGTTCCCCTGCAGCAGTGAGAAGATCAGGTTCCTGTTTTTATTCATCGTCTTTGCCAACGTCAGGAGTACTTGATATTATTATATGGGATATTAATTTGCAGCATACGCTTTTTTCGCAATGTCTCACCGGGACGCCGGCTTGGTCGGTGTTCGTCTTTGCGGTTTGGTATCGGTAACAGAGTAGCATTCCTCGATTGGGTTGGGAGCATACCTCTGCGAAGACCCTCGCTAAATAGTGCCATTCAGCAAGACGCCAGCCAGAACAACAGTGCTTCTGAGGGGCTCGTTAGGAATTCCTTCTAGGCTGACTGCCTTAATGCTCGGCAAGCTTCTGGAATCCGCATCTGGTGTGACCAGTCGGCCGTAGGCACATTGCACACACGACCCGTCCTCTCTGAGGACGGGTTAACCTCGTCGTTCATCCTGCATGCTACATAAAAAAAACTCTGGTACATCTCAAACACACCACAAGAAGGCTCTAGAGAGGCCAGTAATGTCCGAGAGATTCAGTGCCTATGTACCCGTGAGAACCAATACACCTATTCCGGCAAGACACGAGAGAGCGAAAAGGCTAACGTTCCACGGTACGATCCTTATTGGCTTAGGCTGAGGGGGTTCGGCAATAAACGGGGTTGATTGTGGGTCCTTCTGGCTCACCATCGCCTGCTTTTAGCCCAACGCAGCTCGCGCTTTTATTACGCAGAGTAGACGTGCACCGTGATGATCCAGCCCTGGGTTTGCCCTAGACCAACAAATTCCGGATTTGCCCCACAAGGATCTAGTTGCAGCAAACAGTAATCAATATTTGGTGGGTTCACATCGCTGCCGTCACGAATAAAAAAAAAACACATATATCTTTTGAAAAGCAATTTTTTTACCACCTATATATATAACAGCTGATACGCTAGCCAGATGGGGCTTCTAGACAAGAAAGGAATATGTGAGTTAGGAAACCAGAATCTGTATTAGAGTGTCAGAATGATCACGTCGAGAAATAGCTCGAAAACATCCAGAAATGAGATCCAGAAGTGAGATGATATTATTGCCATTTAATTGCATTTCTAGTTATTTAATGAGCGATCAATGTATACAAACTGGCCGTTTAAAAAAAAGGAGTGCCAAAAAAGAAAGCAATCCTTCTAGCCTATTGGTCACGGTTATACAAAAAATCAATTCCACTGAAATAATGGAAATTGGTATTGAATTTAATTAATGGCTAAGCAAACGCTGTAGTCTATGTAGATTTGCAGAACCTCATTATTACCTTAACTAGCGCTACATTAACTTTTTTTTGAGTCACCTTACGGATCAGAATTTTGGACTGCCTGTAGTAAGGGTTGGGCGGAGCAACTGAGTATGACACAGGGGCGCCTTCTTCATGTGTTTCGGGGATCGGCCAGTCGAGAGAGAAAACAACACAATATAATAGATTTCAAAAATATCATGCGCTACTTAACACTGATGGTGATATTTAAGAATATCTATGGGGTTAGGCCGAAGATACTAAAACTTCCCCGTCTATTATGGGTACACTAGTCTGCCTAAATTGACTCTTGCATAGAGGAGAACAAAAGTTTGCCAACACAGCGGTAACTATAGTAGGTTTAAATTGCTGTTGACTCCTTGCAATATTTGTAAATATATGAAAAAGGATACCGTTGTAAATGTGTATATAATAAGTAAATGACCTTGTTGAAAAAGAGCTTACTAAACTTAACTAGGTGATATTATAACGTATGGAAGAAATGTAATGCAACTCATATTTATTACGCAACTCGCCGCCCACTTCACCGGATAGGCAACACGCTTATTCTACAGAACCTTGAATCACATTCAGACACTTTCTGAAACTATACTCTGATCTATTTTGCAGCCTTGAAGCTTACTTTATGCCTAGATGCATGCGTCAGTGGTCTCTTTGCGTGCACTTCCGATCACTATACGTAATCTTATGCTTGGCTTATTTCGCAGGTTTATTTAATTCAACTAAGAACTAACAATACGGGTCGCAACGATGCCTACTTACATACATGTCGGTCTCAACGACAAACGCAATGTACCACAAATACAAAATAAACTGTAATTTATATATCTTTTGTGCGTAGTAATCTGAGCAGTAGGTGCGGCATAGCGTTCTCTCGCACTAATTGCGACGTACTGAAACTGAGCTAACACAGAGGGTCTTTCGCGGCACACCCACTCCTTTTATGCCTTGCGTTTAAACAAGAATATATATATATATATATATACATATATAAATATATATATATATATATATATATATATATATATATATATATATATATATATATATATATATGTGTATATCTACCATGTTGCAAGCAGCCCACCTTACTTCAGACAATATTAGCTGCTGGTCTAGCGGAATCGTGCGTACCTAGTATTACCGTCATTGCGCAGTGTTCACACGCCCGTGTGAAGACATTAAGGAAGTATTTACATTACTTCCATGTACATCCGTGCAGCTAGTGGTTTGCACCATAAAATTTGATTTTATACTGACAGTAAAACACTATACAGCGCAAAACAATGCAGTACAAAACCGCACATCAAAACACATACCAACACTTGTCAACAAATAAAAGTTGAATCAGCATTATGTGCGGTGCGTGGTTAAGGCAGCTCTCTGTCACTACACCACGCATTCATACTGGCACTTACAAGGAAGGCTCCCAAATAAAAGTAAACTAAATGAAAACAATGTACGTGTGTAATTAAATTCTGAACTTTTGCTACACATCAACATCTTCAAGTGTGAAACCCGTATAACTAACATGCAAGAACGTGTTGCCTCACACTGTATGGCTTATCATATCATACTAATTAATTTTTGTAGAAAAGCATATCGTACACTTCATGGTCGCCTCAGCTATTAGATCTTGAGACCAGTCGTTTAGTTGACGACCTAGCGGTATTTCACTTAATTTATCTATCTCTATCTAGAATGCGCTATGATTGGCTGCTCTTCGTCCCCTTTTTTCTTCACCCATTTACGCATTCTTCCCTTTCTACAATTATGCACATTTGCAAATAGCCCGGGTCTGGCCAGCCAACCGAGATGACCGAACGAGGTAAGTTAACGATTATAACAATGCAATGCGTCACTCAAATAGGCGCGCGGGGGGGGGGGGGGGAGGCGTAAACAATAAAAAGAGAGGGAGAAATATATAAGGGAAAAAGCGAGAGGCGACGGCTGGAGAGAAGCGCTACAAGTCCGGCGAGCCGGTGTGAGCACAGAGCGTCGTCTGTCTGACCGTTCGCAGTGGCAGTTTTGCCACTTGCGGAGGCAGAAGGGCAAGGAGGAAACGGCGGCGGAGAAGAAGAAGTTGGACGGCCGGCAGACTGCGCGAACAAGCGTGAAATTACATCTCTTCAAGTCTCTCCGGCGTACATTACATATATTGTCGACGCGCCTGGAGCGTTTTGGATCTCGTCTTCACCTTGCCCTCAGCAGCAGCAGCAGCGGCGGCGACGGTGGAGCGGCAATGGACAATCTACTGTTTCATAATGCGTCTTCACATCGGTGGGTTGCGAGAGCTAGCAGTGGACGGCGCACCCAAGACTTAGGGCAACGGGGCTTGAGGCGAGAAGAACCAGTTCCGCGCTCGTGGTGAACAAGATCGTAGTGGTGCTGTGCCATGAGCGTGTCTCATCGGGGTGTGCCTGGGGCGGGGGAGACGTAAAGATTCCGACGCCCCTGCCCACGATGGCAGAGCCAGGTGATGACGATGATGCTGATGTGATGATCATGATGATGGTGGCGCCATGATGATAGTGGAGATAGCGGAGACAACAACCACGTCGATGATGATGATGATGTCAATGACGACAACGACGCTGATGATCGTAATGAAGATAGGGGGTCTTACTGAGTGAGTGGCTTACTCTACGTGGGCAAACGAGCGGGCAGGCGGGCAGGCCAGCAATCTGGCCGTTTCATGAGATCGCTGTCGGGGGTTCTGTCATGGGTGCGCTCTCCCGGCGCCCGCACTCTCGTTCGTAGCCCGTCATGACTCTACCCCAAATCTTCAGCTTCACTTTTAGCCACTGTAGTACTACGATACACAACCTGCCACTTCTATTGTTACTACTGAAACTGAAACTGCAACTGAAACCCCAACTGCTGTTGCTGCCGCCCTTTTACGTCGCCTCCCTTTTCCGGCTTATCCTGATCTCTATGAAGGCCCAGTGAAGGAAACCACCACCCAACGGGATGACATCACAATATGAGTCCCGCTCCCTACAATGGCACGTAAAACTGACTTGCAGTCTTGTTGGCCATTGGCTACAAGTAGCAACTTGACATACCATATGTCCAGTCAGCTAGCTTGCAAGCTGGCCGAAGAGACGGCAGACAAATAAGTAGACAGACAGACCAGGGTCGAGGTTTTTTTCCTCGACCCTTCCTGCTGTCCGTAGTAAGAATATGCCGCCAGCGAAAGACGGAGATAGAGAGAGAGCAACACACAAAGAAGGAAAGAGAGAGAGAGAGAAAGGAGGAGAAAAGTGCAGACCCAGAAAGCGAGAAGGGAGAGGGTGGAGTGGGTTGTGATGGGCTATCATAAGAGGCTTGACTTACCCCGAGTTTTCCCACTTCTCCTCCTTACTTTTTCTCCCTACACATTTATCATGACCCCACTGCTCGGCCCGTGCCAAGAGATATCATTTACTTTCTTCGTTCGCTCGTTGTCGCCGCGGCGCCGTTTTCGTCATCGTTTTCTTCGTCATGTTCGTCCTCCTTCTTCTGCTAGATCCGGCAACGTGCTGCACACCCCATACTTAGCAGTAGGCAGCCACCATCGGATTCTTCGGCCACTCGTCAGCCTGCTCAGGCCTCGGGATTTCGCCATTGCCTCCATGATCGTCATCATCATCGTCATCATCACCACCACTATCATCATCATCATCAGTCGTCGTCATTACTCACCCTACTTCAACGCTTTAGCGCGGCTCACAACGGGCCGATGAACTCTTCAAGGAGGGGGTCTATGACGTCTCTTTCGACTTCTGAGAACTTACCCACTTACTCAGCCATCGTCATCGTCCGTTCAACTCAACTAGACACGGCTCAACTGCCACCCGCCAATCGTGCTGCTTCTGCGCTGCAGGTGCAGATGCAACTGCAAAGGCACCACCTGCAACTGGTTTGGAGCAGAAGGCTCGAACACATTGCTAGGCTGTCGTCATCACTAAGCGGTCGACAGAGGAGGGAGGAGGGATAATCCTTCTCATCGTAGTGCAAGCCGTCGTCATTGCTCCATTGTACGCCGATTGCCTGTGGTTCAGGCTCGATTCAATACGTAGTGAGTTGACGTTATTTACCTTGCTTTCGCACACCTTTAGACACCAATGATACCACTAGTAGGTAGATGATGGGTAGCTAGGGTATGATTTGGCCATTCGCCATACAGAATAAGCACAGAGCGCCGCACGCCCTTAGCGCTGGTAACAGTACCTATACGAGGTGTGTTCAAAAAGTATCGCGACTTTTGAATTTTCGCGGGTTACGTATATTCGAATTTCGATTTTTTGTGGCGTTATGTTGGTACTCATATCTCTCACTTATGCCGACAAGCTCGGCCATTTTGAATGTTCACTTAATTGTTGACAGCTGCTTTGCTTGCACGTGTTTTGGATCGTCTTCGATTTTTACCTATTCAAAAAAATGGATCAAAGAACCTGTATCAAATTTTGTGTGAAAAACGAAATTAAGTGCGCGGATGCATTCCGAATGTTGACTGTGGCATACGGAGAAGCTACCTTGGACCGAAACAACGTTTATCGGTGGTACAAAATGTTCTCAGAAGGCCGAGAAGATGTGAACGACGAAGAGCGTGCCGGACGCCCGAGCACTTCAACAACAGACGAAAAAATTAATGAAGTGGAGAAAATGGTATTGGCCAATCGTCGAATCACCGTTAGAGAAGTTGCTGAGAACCTAAACATATCGATTGGCTCGTGCCATTCGATTTTTATCAATTATTTGGGCATGAGACGGGTCGCCGCGAAATTCGTACCAAAATTGCTCAATTGCGACCAAAAACAGCATCGCATGACCATTGCTAATGAGATGTTGGACTCTGTCCGCGACGACCCAAATTTGCTCCAGAGGGTCATAACTGGTGACGAATCGTGGGTTTATGGTTATGACGTGGAAACCAAAGCTCAATCATCTCAATGGAAGCTGCCGCACGAACCAAGACCGAAAAAAAGCGCGCCAAGTTCGGTCGAATGTGAAAGTTTTGCTGACAGTTTTCTTCGATTGCAGGGGCGTGGTGCATCATGAGTTCTTGCCACAGGGTAGAACGGTCAATAAGGAATATTACCTGCAAGTTATGCGCAATTTGCGCGAAGCAATCCGCCAGAAACGCCCGGATTTGTGGAAGAACAAAAATTGGCGTTTGCACCACGATAACGCCCCTGCTCACACATCGTTGCTTGTGCGCGAGTTTTTGGCCAAAAACAACACACTAATGATGCCGCAGCCACCGTATTCCCCAGATCTGGCCCCCTGTGACTTTTCTTGTTCCCTAAACTGAAGAGGCCCATGAAAGGACGACGTTACGCTACGCTTGACGAGATAAAGACGGCATCGAAGGAGGAGCTAAACAGGATTAAAAAAAATGTTTTTTTGAAGTGCTTCGAAGATTGGAAAAACCGTTGGCACAAGTGTATAATATCTCATGGGGATTACTTTAAAGGGGACAAAATAGATATTCATGAATAAATGAATAATTTTTGAAAAAACACAAAAGTCGCGATACTTTTTAAACACACCTCGTATATATATATATATATATATATATATATATATATGCGCCTCTGCAGTAGTATATACATTATTAGTGGCATTATTATTATTACAAAATATAGTACATTATCATATAAGCATTCTAACAGCCACGATACAGGCTCAGTAGTAAATGGCAATCCTTTTTTTTGACAAATGGCTTTACAGTTTAGAGAGAGTGTAATTTGATTAGAGAGTTTTACTACTTTTGCTTTACTAAATTCCCTCTGAAGGATCTTGGTATTTTTCACATCGCCAGGTATCACTTTGTTGGAGACGTCCGGTTGTCCCTATGTTACCTGTGCTAATCCGGTTGCACTACGTGCGAAAGTGACAATCCATTTATGACAGACTAGCTTTACCTCCCTGGCATACTGCCGTATGCGCTAGGTTTACGCCACAAACTATTTTGCCCGGCAGTCCAAAGTAGGTGAACTCTGGCATTACTCAAATAGTTAATAAGCTTAGAGTTCATACAGACAGCCACCGCCAAGTAAGCATGAAAACGTTTACTAACGACCTCGTAATTTATTTGCAAAAAAATGTAATATTTCCTTCGTTCTTGTAGACTTACTTACCAAATTTGCCTCGGACGCAGCCGAGGGCCCAGAGCAAGCTCGACGATCACAACCCGTCTTGCAGTTAATTAATCCTGATCAAAACGCACGATGTGTGTATTTCTTGACCTTCTCCTTTTAACAGTAGTCACAGACATAGGATTGATCTAACACACATACGCAGCTATCTCACGACATAAATCGTCGTCCCTGAGTAGAGATATCTATCCTAAAAGAATAGCCTTCTAAGGGCACACCGTAATTAGAAAAACATGTACCTACTTAGTACGATGCTAATCTTACTATATATATGTTATATATATATATATATATATATATATATATATATATATATATATACACTTATTAGCCCGTTCGACTGTGTATCTTTACTAGCAAAGTAAGTATGCCTACCAATTAAGTTAGCATAACCATGCCTTTCCTAACTAACACTATTTGTAATAGTCTGCTATGTGCTTGTCAGTTTTCTCAATTTATAAGACATGAGTTCTCAATCCATAAGCATCCTTCGGCATTCCGTCAACCTTACATTGTCCCAGGTTTGGGGCAATTTTACGTCGTCGAACTTGTTTAAGATTATCATTGATTTATACCATAGTAGTTTGGAAATGCACATTTTGTGTAAGATACTGCTTGTGTTCTGCGCTACTGCG
>QVRM01006329.1:27500-149064 GCA_003439945.1 Dermanyssus gallinae
GCGCTCCGCTAGTGCCGACAACGTCCACAAACACAGAAACAGAATGCCGCGAACAGCGTCGCGAACAGCGCTTTTATCCCCACATGCTTAGCAGGACGACAGGTTCGCAGCACTGCTGACTGCAGTAAGCCGAGACTGCGCCGCGTACCAGTGTTTTACCACTACAACTGCCCCCTCCGTATGCTACTGGCATTAAACTGGCTCCCTGTTCGTCTCTGACCCCGGGGCGGGAACTTGCTAGTGGCTTTATCGAGTGCACTTGGCTGTTTTTCCTCTTTACCTTGGGTGCACTACGACCCCCTGTTGTTGTTGTTGTTGTCGTCGCCGCCGGACAGGAGAGGATAGGACCGAAGCCTGCCCTCCTGCTGCCGGCTGGCCGAACAGTCAGTCAGTCAGTCAGGCAATCTCTACAACTCAGAAGCCCAGGCAGACAAGAAAGGGCAAGAGGGAAGAAAGGAAGACCAAGCCGAAAGGACTCGCGGCTTTCGGCTTTACAGCGTCACATACGAGCCGTATATGTCGATTTCGCCTCCACAGAGCTACCAAGCAGTAGTAATAGTAGTAGTAGTAGTAGTAGTGTAGTAGTAGTAGTGTAGTAGTAGTGTTGTAGCAGCAACAGCAGTAGCAATCGTCAACCGTTTCCTCAAAGCAAGACGCCGCCGACGCAGAGCAGCAGAGAGCAGCAGCATCAACTGTAACACGCGGCAGCGTCTGTCGTTCAGCGCGCCGGCGCCAGCCAGCGCCGACGACGACGACAACTGCAAAGCTGTTCTGAAATGCCGCCTCAAACGCACGCTGGGATCTAGAGAGGCAGGCTCTACCCAGCCATCCCCGCCGAGTAGGCATGGAACTTCTGTATCACCCCCCCCCCCCCACACTTCCCGAATGGGGATGGAACTTCTGCACCACCCCCCGCGCTCCCCAGAAGTATCCGCATTCATGTCAGTGTGCAAGAGTTCACACAACATCCCAACAAAACCAAGCAAACCTACAACACAACGCACATATATGTCTGTCCACATGCACACGTTCGGTCCGAAACATACGCTTCAAGCGAGACTCAGCGACACACAGCCAGACACTTGCTGAGCCCGACACAACAGTGGCAATATTCGCATTTTCTGGCTTGTTTCCTTTAACATCAGCCCATGTCTTCCTGGCGCTGCTGTCTCCACAACAAAAACTACTACTACTATTACTACTACTACATGAGTGAGTGGATGAGGGGTGCGAGAGACACTTCTCGGGCTGGCAGCTGAGAGAATGAGAGGCCACGTATGTCGCGCTAAGGATACGCTACGAAAAGGATGAACCAAAGGAACAGATAGGAGAAAGGACACCGAAAGAAGACGCCTCTGTCGCCAACGACGACAACGACGACGTTCTGGGCACAAACGACGCTTTATAGCACAAGCATCTCTACACACTTATGCCACAGACACAGCTATGCATCTAAACGAACATACATACTGCAAGAGACGCGCCGCCGATCGATACACATATGTACGTACACATATCACGTATAGCACGCATAGATACAAAGGGACCAGACACGAAATGCCAGAGCAGGAGAAGTAATCGTCGTAATGCGATATTGCAAACTACAAACCACAAACCGACAGCGACAGACGCCATATCTACTACTATGGTTGCTGCGGAAACTGAAGTATGAAAAGACCTACAAATTCTGCTCGACTCGGGTCTAGCTGTCGAGGGCGATGAGGACGCTAGAGTTAGGGCAGAGGTTAAGAGATGGCTTTTGAGGTTCGGTCGGAATAACAAAATGGTAATGGATATATAGGGAATCCCTTCTGCATTTTTTTAATTCACAAGGTCTGTTATCCTAGCACGAGCTGCTTAGTAACATTCACTTTAACAGTATTAGGAAGTTCGTCTTGAATCCTGAAAAGTAGACATTCGTGAGAATAACTCAGAATGCATCCTAAACCAGCCAAATGATAGAAGCGCACTTCTGAGAGATACCCGACCAGATGTCAGCCAACAAAAAGTTAGGCACGTACATCAGTTTTAATTAACCCAAAGGTGCGCTACAAGCGTAACACTGTCTTTCTATAAGCTCCAGTTTCTCTGCTTAGCGGTGTCTATCAGAGAGTGTGTTCGAACAGAACAACAGGCTTAGTCATGAAGTACGACTGTGCATTAATGTTGCATTTCTGAAGCTAACCTCCTTTTTCAGCGATGTGTTTTGAGATAATTTATTTTCGCTGTCATACACAAACGAACGTAAATACAGAACCAGTAGTCGTAAATGTACATGCGCCATACGTGATCTAACAGCCAATTGTTTGGTAGCACAGGCTCTGCTATTTATGGCGGGCCTATAAACCATCAAATTAGCTAATAGGTGCCGCACTTCTTTCGAGGGTATTTTCTAGATATAAGATATATAAGGACCAGAACTAAAGAAATGTACTGTTTTCTCTCTTTTTATTGATCTGTTTATTAAATGCAGGCCCTTTGGTCAGGGACGATACAGCATTGCGTGATAACCGATTTTACTGAAAATCTTGAACGTGTCTTGCTGTCTTTATGGCGCTAAAACATTTTAGCCGCATTATGCCGTATAACTCCCTAAGCAGTGAAACTCCACCCCGTTTTGAGTTTTGAGGTTCCAATACTGTTGGTATGCGTGGCGTAATCCTCCCTGTCTAACAATGTACTGCCCACTTGGGCCGAACTTATGGAGTAAGCTAAGGTATGTTGTCCTAACCGGTCTACCAAGACTAGGGCTGGCCCGACCTAACGAGTCAGGTATGCTCCTCGAAGAGAACAGAAATTGTTCCTGAAAAGCTGCAAACACAGACAAGTGTTTCGTTACCTGTCCGGTCGTAACATACGTGCATCTGTATTTTCCTATGCATGCACTCTTTTGCTTGTATGTGTAACGCGTGCTGCCTTTGGTTTGGCGATTCCAAACCATACACGTCAGGCGGCCGACAGCCGTCCTGGGTCGACCCATCACATCGCCAACAACGCTTAAGAACGAGGTACTGAGATTTGATGGAAAAATCAGATAACGAACAAATAGTTACGCATTACAGTTAAACCTAATTCGTATGGGAGTAGTAGTAGGCATGTTTCTATGGAGACGGCAGCAGCATCTAGCTCTTAGATGCTGCTGCTGCTGCATCTGCTGCGTGTGAATTCGACATGCATGAACCGACCAACTGGCTAACAACATCTAGTGTTGTTGGAGTCTGTCTGTCTGCCTGCCTGTGACTGCCAGTACACAGCACACGTCGGATCGTGTGGCTATGTATGTTTGTTTATACGCTTCGTAGTGCGTCTTAGTTGTGGGCGAGGCTCGGCGTCTCGCAATCTGCCCCATCCTCGGCTTCGGGGGGATCACACGAATCCTTACCGCCGCCACCACCATCGTCGTAGCCGCTGCTCTCCACCGACATTGCGCGTGCATCCATCCCTCCTATGCACGGCACGGCCCGATTCCCCACCGCCCCCCCCTTCATCTCCGCCGCTGTGGCTGAAGTCATCTCCCACCAACACCCTAGTTCCTCCCCCCGTCTACGCGCGCGGGTGGCCAACAAAGCCGCCCGACGGGCCATCGGGAGGCCTCATATATGGGGGGAGCCTCTGGCCGGGCCACAACAGCTAAGTGTACCCCGGGGGGGGGGGGGGGGGGAGCTACGTGGAGGGCCTCTCCGCGTCACGAGGTGGGGCGGGGCGGGAAGGGGGGTAGTGGGGAGTGGGGGATGATAGCTTAGACTTGCACTACACGAACGAAGGAACGAACGAACGAACGGTCGGTCGGGCGGGCGAGCGAGCGCCAAACTGCTAGCAGCAAATGGGTATAGTGATGCGTCCTAACTTAACTGCGAGCTCACGCTTCTTGCAGCAGCATCCGACTAGACCACCGACCGGTGGTCCTTGCTGACTCGCTGGCTGGTTGGCTGGCTGGGTAACTGACTCACTCACTCGCTCACTCATAGACAGACAGTAGCAGAGCAACTGAGTCGAGCAACTACTGCCTTGATCTCTGCGCCTGGCCGGGCTGCGTCCGGGCTGCTGCATACGCCACGCTCGGCCAATGGTCGGTGGCCACTTGGGCCACCGACCACTGAACCGGCGTATGAGCGCACACCGTGTATTTTATTTACAAAGCGGAGTACAGCTTTATCGCTCCCTCTCTGTGTTCTTTCTCTCCTTCTTTTGCATTCGCGTTCTTGTTGTTGTTGCCTCTGTTGTAGCTGTTGTTGTCGTCGTTAGCGGCATTGTTGTTGTTGTTACTGTATTGTTGTTGTCGGTATTGTTGTTATTACTGCTGCTATTGTTGCTGTGCCGCGGTCCTTGTCATCATCTAGGAAGTACACACGGATCAATTGCAGGCGCCATCTTCGCTTGTTACGACGTTTGAATATCTCTGGCTGAGCCGACTGTGCTGTCTACCGTACCTGCACACACCTCAGGAGGACGATGGTGTTTGGTGGGGTTTTTGCAGGTCCTCTTGACTTGAGCATCTGGAGGATGCGCTCGTAGGAATCCTGCGTGTTCTACAAGAGCTCTATATATGTGTATACGTCCTGTAGATTCTGCAAGTCTGCTGGCTACTTTAATGACCGCAATATTAATCAGGATGTCTACGTAATGCTTATGATGCTACGACGTACCGCTTGCTTTTGTAGCAAGCAGTTGGCAGCTCAGGCAGGCGTTGTCAGCTTTCCTAAACGTTTACTCGCGCGGTGTAACATCTATAGAACGAAGGAATAAATGACTGAATATTTTATTTATTTATTTATTTATTTATAGAGAGTCAATGCCGCCAAGCATAACCAAAATATTTAGACATGCCATTTTAGTTAAAATATTGCCGATATTATACAAATAATATATTTGTTCTCCTACACTTAAACAGAATACAACAACGTTAGACGTTAGCAGCGCATATACTTCTGCGTAAATTCATTCCATTGTTCGACTCGCTAGGTGCGGAGTGCTGGCACTACGACGATAGCATTTGGTCGTTGATTTAGCCCTCTGGAACTCTAAAAATATGCTTAAAGAGGGTCTAATTTACCTGTGAGAATTATTATGGTCTAACACAAGCTAACGGGGTCGATACACTCTAAACGTTAGAATATGAGTAACGGCAGTCTAGACACATGAAAAGCACATATATATATATATATATATATATATATATATATATATATATATATATATATATAACTCATAAATGTGTAAACCATTGTCCCCCAGTGAACGTGACGACAAACTACGTCAGCCCTTGGTCCAGGCCTTGTGTCGACCACCTGGACAAGGTGCCAAGCACCGCCGTGGCGTTACCACGTTGTATATCCAATGGCAGCTTTTGCCCGAAAAAAATCATCAGCGCGTAGGTCCCCCGTGGCCAATCTGAGACGCTTGCATACCTTAGTAATAACTCCCTCAGTAATTTTACCTGGGCCCCCTAAGGTCTCAAAGGTAAAAGAAAAAATCCATAGATGATCCGATAGATGCCTACTTCCGACACTTAATTCTCTCCACCTACGAAACAGCATAACCAGTCTGGGCAATGACGTAACTGATTACTGAAGGTGCTAAAAGGTCAGTCACGGTAGATAGTCACATAGGTCCCAGATGATTGTCCTCCTATCTTCAAAGGCTGTTAGGGTCATCCCGCCAGGTCGACGAGAGTTGTTAGTATAAAAACTGCGGGGTCGAAAACCCAAGCGTAGCCAGAAGACCTTAGAGCACGGGCTGGGGTATTATTCAAAGCACCGTGTCTCGTCCTACGGCCTAAGCTGTGGATGCAGGATAAGCTATGGCAATCTAGGAGTAAGACTTTCTCGCCACAGCTGCACTCACGTTCCTCGACTAGAAAGATCCCAAGGCGAAGACCAACGCAGATCCTGACGACAGAGTCCTCTAAGAGAGTTCTAACGGGAGGACTCGGTAGAGCATTGCGCCATGCACCAGCACCACTAGATGAAACTGCTCGAAGCCGTGCTTTGCTCCACCTCGTCGTCTGTTGAATTGAGAGTATATCCTCCAACGGCGCGGTTCAGCCGGGAATATCGGGTCCTACGGAAGGGGTGCACTAGTGCGAGCTAAGAGACATTCCTTGGAATTCTCTAGTACAGTACGTAACTGTTCGACAGCTGGGGAGTCTAGTATATATATATATATATATATATATATATATACATATAAATATATATATATATATATATATATATATATATATATATATATATATATATATATATATATATATATATATACATATATATATATATATATATATATATATATACATATATATGAAACAAACATTTGACTCAACTTGAGTTATTGCACACGGCACGCACACTACCAAGGTTGTGTAGGCAAGACATCGTCCACACAAAAAAAAGTAAAATGCGCCTCAAATCATGCCTCGTAATTCCGACGGTTATATCTGTACACACTATTTTTCATTCTATATCTAATCTGGAGGTAGACGTGATGCTACATTGAATGGAGTCGTATTGTGTAAAAATAGCATTACGTAGCAAAAACCAACAAACACAGCTTGCACGCACGCTGGTACATGGCGATCCATAACGTTTGTTAATGCGACACGTCCGTCGCTGTGCTACTGCCGTGGCGGTGCTCAATGGACAGGCTAGTAAGCTGGTTCGGTTTCCAAAACTCGATCCATTTTTTTATAGACTATATCGAGGGACAGCTCATCAAACAAGGCACAAGTAAGGAGAAAGAGCGATAGGAGAGAGCAGAAAGGAGAAATAAGAGATTGACTATACTGGCAGACGGTTCTGAAAGGTAGCCTGGAGAATTTCGAGCGAAAGCCACCCAGTAAACAGACGCTCTCACGCTGTTGACCCAGGGCTCACGTGGGCAAGAGCTAGAGAAGCTTTTTCCTTTGCCACTGCGTTAGCTAACCCGTATGCCGTCCGCAAAGTTACTAAGGCATCCTGGCACCCCTGTCTCTCTCTAGACATATATTATATAAATGTATAACTCTCTCAAACTTCTCCCAAGACCGTTGTCGCTGTTATCCTTGACGTTGACGTTCCTGTTGTTGTTGTTGTTGCCGCTGTACAACGGTTGCGGTCATGGCGGCTTAACGCCTCGAGCGACGCCACCTAATAATACACGCCTAGCACACATGTGCCTGGAACAACACACGGGCAGGGACCGTGATAGGTGAAAACGAGGTTGTCCTTTTCAAACCGCCGGCCTTTTTCCTTTCTCAGCGTCTTCATCCTCTTCTTCTTCTTCTTCTTCTTCTTCTGCTTTTTCTTCATTACCTTATTCTTTACTTTCTTTTACGTTTTCGTCTTACTCCTCTGTTGGTTCAACCAACCGCATGTAATGCCGCCGGGTATGTGAAACCCCATCAAAACTGTTATGAACGGATGGCGAAGAGCGGGTGCCAACGACTCGCAGCGGAGGTACAGCCGCCTCTCTCTCTCTGCAGTCAAAGATTGGTCTTGCTTCCTCGCTGCAATTGCTGCTGCTGCTACTGCTTCCACTGTTATCACTTCGTCTACCACTACTACTACTAATACTACTATTACTACTTCTGCTACTACAATTTCCACAGCCACGACCCACCTACCACCGGCACCGAGGGAGCTTGCGCCCGGGGCCTAACGGGTGATTCCTTCGACAGAAGATCAACAACATGCCACTAGAGCGCGCTGCTTTGCAAATGTGGGCATATATATCATCTGCGCATTTGGCTGCTTTATCCTTCTCAGTAAAATAGTTCAATGTGTCCGTGCATCTATATGTTTACGTAGCTGGAACTCGTTGAGCAGATGAATGGATGCATAGGTGGATGGGTGGATAGAGGTGGATAGAGGAGGATAGGTGGGCGAACGGTAGGGCGGATGGGTTTTTGTGCCCAATGTGCAGAAAGCAGCATACATCGAAGAAGGAGCCAACCACGGCGACTGGTGGAAGGTGAAAGCCACGAATAGTGAACGCGTGGCTTTAAAGTGGCGGCCACGTGTCAACGCCGCCGCCGCACAGACATCTCAAAGCACTGTTGCCGTGGGTCGAATTGACAAAACCTGACATCGACACGGTCAGCCGGAGTCGGTCGGCAGACGCTAGCGAAGGTCGCAGCAAAAGAATACGTGAACTGGAAGACACCTAGATTTTGAAATACAGGCAGGTGCGTTTGACAGGTGTGCCAGGTGAAATATATACACGTGCGTGCACTCCAGGCATTGTCGAACGATAGACATTGTTGATACATGGTTCGACTGCTCCATTCGAGAGACCAGTACCCACATTCATTTAAAGTTTTATTATTTTCATTAAATGCATCTCAACATGTCGCACATCGTTACCAGTGGCGGTGGACTTAGCCGACATGTTAGATAGACAACGTTGATTCACAAAACGCAGAGAATCGTGAATATCTGTTTTTTAGATACGCAACTTGCGTCAGTCTCGCAAGCTGCTATCGTCCGTTAAACTTACTCGTTTTTAGCTTGTTTGTTTCTTTATCATATAAGCTTGCTATGCACAATCTAAGCTTACTATGCACAATCTAAGTTGCTGTGCACAAACAGCCTCTAAGGGAAGCATGCATGTGCAGTCTTTAAGGAAATCAAGGTAAGCAAGTATTTGTTGCGTTTAAGGTAGTCTGGGCAATTCAGTGCAAGGTCTTACGTTTGAGGAGTAGGCACCGATATGTACGAGCAAGCGTGTTCTGTTTTGCGTTTTTTCAAAATGTTTCATGAATGCTGCGTACTCATACCGTACATCTCACGACAACAAACATAGAACTTGTTCATGTTGTACAGTGCTCTGTGCGGCCCTTTTACCAGTCATTTCTTTCAAAACGGAGCTCGACAGGAAGGCCCGAGAAACACCTATTTGTGACGGGTGGATGCCGCCCAAATCAGCCCAATAGGCAATTGCTATGGGGCAACTGGCTGGGCTGTCTGTCCGTTGTACCTGCCTTGCGGCGACGGCCTATACGGAATTGGCGCCAACGGCGTTAACCAGCGGACGCCTCTGTTGGATACCAGTTCGAGACGAGAGTACATATACCCACACAAACACAGAAAAAAGCCGCATGAGTGAGATGTGAGATAGAGGGCGAAAGAGATTGGGTACGCGCGCGTAAGGGAGAGGAGAGAAAAGTTTACTGTGAGCGTTTTCTGAGTTCGCTGCTGAGTAATCGGGTCAGGAACCTAGAACTAGCGCGAAATTGGCAATAACTCTATTAGCCGGCAGCCCGCTGCCGACCCATCCTTTCAACCAGATTAGATAAATGAATGCGCAATAAACGCTACCAAGCGCTTCCTCTGTCCGTTGCAGCCAGCCGCAACAATTCGCACACAAAAACGCACACACACACATTCACACACTAAAACATAGCAGGCAGAACCACGCCAATGCTCAAAGACTGACGCGTAACCACATCGACGATCACAATAGCAGCAACTACTACAATAACAACATCAACAAAACAACAACAACAACAATAACATCATCAACAATAGCAACAACAATAGCAACAACTGTTACGGCAGCAACATTAACAGAACAACATAGCAACAACAACAGTGCTGACGACTGACGGTGAGCTGCGTGATCGTACGCAAGCAGGCATCCTTGTGGTACTGGCGTTTGTCGTTATCATTGTCATCGTCGTTCTAGCGGTGGGTTCCAAACTTCGAATTTTAGGCACGTTTGCCTTCCCACAACAAACGCCTTTAGCCCCTCTACCGTCCACGGGCGTGCCCCCACTATATCTCTCTCGTTGTCTCCACATTCCCGCTATTTTTCTGTTTATCACCACCGCCTTGGTTCTTGGTTCCTTTCTTAGCCTTTGTCGACTAGGGCGCCTCTGCCGCGGGACGGGCGTCAAGATATCACTTCAATTGATTTAACAACAATAACAACAACAACCAATCTTGGTGTCAGACGACGAAGAAAAGTTGGGGTTGGAAAAGGGCGAACTGAACAAGGAGTAGGGCGAGAGGCTCAACCCGCGAATGGACAAAACTAGGAGAAAGCCGATGCAAAGCCGACTACTCGCGCTGCAAATCTCTCTGGGAAAGAAGTGGTTGTGGGCAAAACCCACAGAGGGCGGTAGAGACGTAGAACTGTGTGGGAGGCGTAAAGCTGCGGAGTTGCTCAGTTTTCCTTTTGACGGCAACAGCAGTAGCAGAAGCAACGGCAGCAACACAGAATCCTCCATAAAGGCCCCCGTCACTGCAGTTGCGGCTAACCCCACCCACAGGTGATCCCGCCTTTATTCACCTTCGCTAGCATCGATCCAAGTGTAGTCAACTAAATAGACAAAAAGGCGATAACGAAGAAAAATAGACAATAAAACAAGAAGTTGTAATAAATTCGAGCATCTATTTTCGCTAACGTAGAGGTAACGCAAGGTTTTTCAACGATAACTTGCTGCTGGTGGCTTGCAAGCCCGTTGCATATTGCCCTGCGATACGCTTGGTAACGCCAAGATGTAATGGTAAGGCAATTGAGAATTTGTAGACGCTTTGTTTCCATATATTTGTGATTTTTTCCATCATGACTTGTTTTCTAAAACGACATTTTACGTTTTTCAGAGATTGCCATTATTATATCATTGTTCACAATAGTAGAAAAGGGTCAATGTAAACGTGTGCTAGATTGTTCTTCGTAGCGAACCGTACTTTTTTAGAGGGAGTCAATTAATGATATCTTAAACAACTTGAGGCGCCAGCCCAGTACTAATTTACTTGTTTTCCATGTTCGGCACTCACACATACATCATATTGATATGATTCTCATATACACTTAGGTTAAGCGGACAGGACCTGAAATATGTAAATAAGTCCATATATCTCGGTATCACAGTGACCTTCTGCCAAGCCCTTAGCAGCACATATAAAGGAGAGGTCTAGAAAAAGCTTGATCGCGGCGACAGCCCTTAAGAAGCCCCAGATGCTCTCGATTAAGGCAGTGCTAGCTCTATTCGATATGAAAATAGCGCCAATTGCACCATAGTGGATCCAGCTTGTGTGGGCAAAGCTAAATTCGGCTCAACTTGTAATCTTGCTCAATCGTGTAAAACCACTTATTTGAAACTTATTTCAAAAAGGTACTAGGTTTACATAAGTCAGCATACAACCTCCTCACATATGTGCTGTGCTCCACTATTTGTGTAACAGATAAAAAAAACAGTTTGCGCTCCCAGACACCCATACAACCCCGCATACAACGAGTTCGTACGGCGATATGAAGAGAAAATGGCAGAGATCGATCCAAATTTTCATATGACAGATGCAATGGTTAGGTCGGAATAGGAGGGCACGGACAGGACAAAGAGACACATAACCGTCCGTTTTGCTGTGCACGGTTTTTACCACTTTCTATGCCAGAAAGACGCTTGCCATAAACCCTGTGCCACATGTGCTTGTAAATAATGTTATGGTATATGCGTACGATATCATGGCAGTGAGTGCAATGCAATCTCGTCGATAACAAGCGATTTGTAACAATAAATATCATTACGAGGCTGTAGTGATATTGATTATACAATTGTATACTTCACCGAATCTGGTGTGTAAATAATTCATGTGTGATATGATTCTCATTCATTACAATTCAAATGACTGGGCTAAATTCTCATACCAGGCTTGTTCACTTTGAAGTTATAGTTGCGTACGAGGTATGCTATGCCTAAAGCCGACAAGACAGTCTGCGTTAGGTGGGTGTCGTTGTCAGTGCTGTCAACACTTTGAATCGGCTTACGTCTGTGGTAGCCAGCACACCTACCAGTGCCAACATACGTCTTACTCATTTTCTTCTTAGCTAGAGTCCACGCATTTTAGCAAAAGTTGCTCTCGTCGCTAGAACACAAACGTGTGACGTGACACGACAACGTTCCTGTTGTTAAATCACTTTAGTCTAAGCCAGGCTTAGCCGACCCGTGACAGATGCCACGTACAAAGGAAAAATAAACTGTTGAAATGGAAGAAGCACATTCGGAACAACAACATGGCCGACGCTGGGTTGCAGAGCATGTCGTGTCGTTCTAAGACGAGCACCATATCAACTGGTAGCAAGACTTCAGCCCAAGGAACTGAGTAAGGCTTCTCACATGTATTATATCTGACTTTGCTAGGCTAGGCGGCATACAACACATGCCCTAAGACTATACGCAGGTATATGGGGTCTAATTTTCGGCAAGCCACACACCACTATTAAACACACTTCACCTGTTACTAAGCTGTAGCGTAATGGAACATTGAAAATTCCGTTAACCGTTTGTCTGAATTTAGCAGCAACCGTTTTTTTTTAACTCATATGATTACAATTTAGCAAATCCGTTATTCAAAACCTGACCAGGCACCCGACAAAACAGTCACCAAAATAACCTGAATACCCTCATGTGACGAAACACCAACCAGAAAGTAGTTCATAGTCAGAAGAGCCAATTTTGGTGCAGTTACTGAGTTCTGAACTTTAACAACGTTAAAATATTATATGTCTGGCTCGTGTTAGGCACAATAAGGGGCTGCCTCGAGGACAAGCTCGACTGGTAGAACTCCTCAAAAGCCCAAGTGTAGTTAGTTACTCACATTTCCCTGTAACCATAACATTAAATAATAAATGAAGAGCAACGAGTAGTGTGTGGCATTTATTTATATAACTTCGCTAGGTTAGCACTTTGGAGTAGACAATTGTCTCCGCGCGAATGTGTGATCACGGGTACTCTAACCCAGGGTTAGCCCAGTTCAACAGAGTACGCCGACGCTGCATTTCCTCGTTAAAAAAATACAGCCTCTAACGCAAGAACTCGGATGCTTTCGAATCTCCCGTCGAAAGATTAAGGCGCCTACCTACGCGCTAAATCAGCTTGAGCAAAAGGAGGCCTACAGCTCCCATAGTCTCAAACGCTAACGGACAACATTCGTGCGGATGATCAACGCTGGAGTATTTTCTGCATTTGTTAGTCTTGGTTATCCTGGAAGCATGACCTGCTCGGTCCGCACCTGCACCGACCATCGAAGAAGCTAATGAGTCTATTTTCTGCATTTGTTAGTCTTGGTTATCCTGGAAGCATGACCTGCTCGGTCCGCACCTGCACTGACCATCGAAGAAGCTAATGAGTCGGTTACAAAAACGTTAAAATTAAATTAGTTTGTTTGTAAATGATTTTTTTATTTGCTCGCCGTATATACCTAAACACAGTGCCACAGCCTTTATACATGCGGGACGTGTTGAAATATCAAGGATTTCCACAACAGCCTTTGTGCGCTAGTCATGGTTGTCATCTGCCGGGTTGTCGCCACAATAATCAGGGAAACTAGATATTTTAATATGTTCGCCTATGCTAAGCATTCCTGATATAAAAAATTGCATGCGCATGTTTAAAAATGAAGTAGCATAAAAAACAGAGTGTTTAAGCTATTTTAGTAACTTAAACACTCTGGGTCGATTTACGAGCTGCATTACGAACATCCCTTTGTTTGCACTTTATTACATAAATCAGGCCTTAATTACTCCGCAATTACGGCTCGCATTGCCCTAGATTTGAAACCAAAATGATCGTCATGGAATAAAATACCAACATGATCGCGATTGTCTGAATGTGTTTGTTTTAAGCGTTAATAATGTTCGTATGGTTATGATTTTGAGGTATTGGGCGTAGAGGTTAATAAATAACTTCATTATTTACAAATTCTCCTCTAAACGACCATGTTGCATCTTCTGGTCGGTGCTGCATTTCTTCAGAGGCAGCAGAATTCTCACGAATACTACGTGCTCAGTTTCAGTATAAGAATGCTGTTTTTTTCGAAATTGCATATTCTGTAGTCCTATGTCAGGCAACAGTACCAGTAGTACGGATTTTAGTAATTTTACTCTCATTCCAAATCAAAACTTCTCAGAGACCATTATCCATTGAAAAAAATGTTTACTATAAGGAGCTTTCCAATTCCCTATATCGCTGTTTACATATTTCTGGAAGACCCTGAATATGCATACACATATGATGGTGTTCTCTCTTTCTCTCTTTCTCGATTTCTCCCTCGATCACTTGGTCGAGTGTGGACGCCTCTTACCTATACTCCCAAAAAATCGGATCGTACAGCCAATTCGAGTTCGATCATTGCGGCGCCAACTGGTGCAGTGAAACAGTGTTGGAATATAGCACATTGCTGTTTAAACAGTGAAGTATAACACAGCGTTGGTCCAGTGGACAATATAGCGTTGTAGATCAAATAATGGTAACAGCGCAGTATCCATGCCTAAACTGGGAGAAGGTTCGCCAACTCCCAGCTAGGGCTAGAAAATGGCCAATGAGAAAGGCACAACCGAGGGAAGACCAGAGTCGAGCGTAGGATAGAAAGAGGAGAAGGACAGGAGCGAGACCGGGAGAGGAGACAACTCTCACGCAACGACTGGCGAGCAGTCGGAAATTAGAAATGAAAAGAAATAAAAAAGCCGCTTGTAGATCACCGGGAAGAGAGAAGATATACAGAAAAACAAAGATTCTAGAGAAACGTTTGGAAAAACAACACTACAACGCCGTCCTGGCGTTGGAACAACGAATAGACAGCTTGGTGGAATTGTGCGAAACACACGCGTTTACGAAGAGGAAGACTTAGGAAGGGATCAAAATGCTCTCTAAGCTACTAAATAAACTAGTAGCATCCATAGAGGACAAAGGAAGAGCCACGCGGGACGCAAAATTAGAGGACAAAAACACAATCGAAGGCCTATAAGGAAAAATCTGGTGTCTCAATACAAAGGAGACAAAACAGGCAGATATAAACAAACTCAAAACGGATGGAAGAGAGCAGCCTAAAAACAATGCGATAATGGGATATGGAAATATAGAGCTGAAGGAGGAGTGCTCTGTTCCCAATGCCAAACCACGGAAAAAGGCGGAGTGGTAGCGCGAATCAAAAGGGAAATCAGTAACACTAGAGAGACGGGCAAGAGTATCGAAACGGGAATTGCCGCACAAGATGATTAAACATATCAAGTTAACCAAGGCAGAAGGAGGAGTCTGCCTTAGACAAAGTCTACTTAGGAAGCTTACGTCGCAATTTCCCTCAGTCTCAGAAGTAAATGAATTGGAAGCCGGGAAAGCCGTAGTGCTTAAAAACAGTAAAGCCGTAATGCTCATCGGCGGTTCAGGCAAGACAATGGTGGCTCAACGCCACTTGGTCGTGGGCATGATGGACCTGGAAGAGCCTATTGGAACTAGGACTCTAGGTATGCTACAAGCCTTTATTGAATTGGCCATCTTAAAGCTTGAAGGTACGGGGGAGGAACATTTGGTAAACGTCACAGAGGAGAGGCGAGCAAACCCTCTCTTAAGAGCCTTCTTTTAAAACCGGTTGCGGGAAGACCGGCGACCTTAGTGGGAACCTAAATTTGTGCACGAGGCTCTGTGACAACGTCAAACGGGGTATGAAAAATAGGGGGTCACTGGTTTACCTGGGTTGAGGTGAATGTAGTGGCAGTTTTCTACAGCTGTTGTTTCTACAATTGCTTTTTTAGAAGTATCAGGCAGCTTTTATGGACCTAACGCTGGCCAGCGGATCGGTGTTTTCTATGATAGGGGGATAGCGCGTAACGAGGGAGGAAGAGACTATGAGTAATCACAGACGCATTTGTTTTAAGCTTCGGGTACACAACTCACCCACGATATTCACGAGGACGTGCTAGCAGATGCGTAGGTTTGACATGGCGATCCTGAAGGCTGAATTAGATCACCACTATAGGCGGCTTACGGAAAGCCAGAGAAACAAGCATCAGCTCTCTGTCATGCTCATTACAGCATGCGAGAAGGCGGGCCCTTCGAACTGGGACAAAAGCCGCCGCCCAATTAAATACTAGTGGAATAAAGAGATCGCGAGAACGTGGAGTTGGCTGGGGAGGAGAAACGAGAGGAGGCGGGCCGGACGAGGCAAACCTGAGACAAGCCGACTTCCAGCTAGCCGCGTATAAGGCCCAAATGGTACTGCAAGAACTCATCGCTCAAAAAAGGCGCGAGCGTGGAGAGAGTTGATTGATGCGGTGGACAGTGACATATGGGGCCTGCCATACCAGATCGTCATCACCAAGCCCCGGAGAGCTCTCTTGACGCTCCCGTCGGACGTGCTACAAGAGATGTGTTCGCTGCTATTTTGCCGATATAGTCTAGGAAAAGCTATTTATACAAAATGAGTTCTCAGTTGCCCTGGAAGATACTCTGGGGGTAATACTAGACGCGATCAGACGGGCTGGAACGGCATACACCCAAGTAGCAAAGCTAATCGTTAAGCCGTGCCCGAATGTCGTCCAGATTTTGACCAACAGACTGCCTAGAGAAGGGAGGCTTTCCAGGCTATAACAGAATTTTCCCAATCTTAAATCCAAAAATGGGGCAGCAACCTCAGTCTATAGGCCCACCTGCCTTCTCGACACCTTGGGGAAGATTCTGGAAATAGTTCTGGTTAATAGGTTAAACGAGCAAATCAAAACCATAGAAGTTTTATCAGGCGACCCGTATGGATTCCGGAAAGGAAAATCTACCATTGGAGCCCTTGATAGTGTCCTGAAACGAGCAGGTCGCGAGATTGCAAAGACTTTCAAATTAGCTAATTCTAGCTTCCAATCATCTAAGATATTAAAATGCTTCGCACGACTAAAATGCACGATGAACTGAAAAGTACTGGTGAAAGCTCTGAAGGGAAAAGCAAAAAAATGTCTACGTACCTCTGCCAAATGATTTCGTTCTACCTAGGTGAACGAAGTCTGGTTGCAGAGGGGCGAGAATACAAGGTTTATGCCGGGCACCTACAGGGTTCGATTCTGGGACTCGTATGCTGTACCTTTGGATATTAACAGCCTAAAAAGGGCTGAGCTGTGAGTTTATGCGGATGACTTGGCCCCGATTGTCACGGCGCAGACCAAAGCCGCCTTACAGGACACAGCCAACGAAACAATATCAATGGTGCCAGAGTGGACGGACTGAAATTACCTGACGCCTGCACCGCATGCGACCGAAACATTGTATCTAACGAAATGGAAGAGGACAAAGGAAGTACGCCTTGTAATGGCGGGTCTCCCGATAAAAACTAGGAAAGAGACGAAATATGCCGAAGTGATCCTCGACACGAGAGCGACGCATATAAAATCTGTCGTGGCAAAGGTCCAGCCGACCACCTTATACCTAGCACGGATTGGGGAAGTATTAGGTGGGAACCAAAAAATAAAAGAGCACAAAAAAACGACATTTGCAATTCGGGTTAGTCGGGGATACCGGACGGTCTCGAACAATGCTCTCTTAGTCCAACTTAATATGCTGTTATGGAGCCTACTGACGGAAAAAAAGAGAGACATTATTTCAGGAGGAATATCTAGATCTCGCCAGGACCAGAAGTGCCACAATCGCAGTCTGATGGGAGGAATGGGCGCAGGTTACGCCTGGGCCAAGAGTACGATGCCGGTCACGGTCAGTATCAGAGCTACAAGATTCAGATAAGGAAGGCCACCAGTGACACCTGTTTACTATGCGAACATGAAAGGCAAACGGGGCAGAACATACTGTTCTTCACTGCAAGTATCTTTGGGATGCAAGGAAACCGCTAAGCGGGAGGGGTTCACACAGCAGCCTCGGGAGAGTGGTTGAGACGAGATGCCGAGTGAGGTGGGAGTGGAAATGCAGCCAGGTCCTCAAAGTTTTTGTGTACCCCCTTAGGGGTGTGTATATCTTGGCATAAGCTTCCTGTCTGTATGCATGTAAATATGCTGAAAGAATACATAGCTGAATTAAGCTTTACGGTTTTAAAAAAATGCTAGATATCACTAAGCCTAGAAATGTGGGAGGAATCCGGGTTCAGTGGGCTTGTAAGTTGCATATTGGTTACGCAGGCTGCTAGTAGCCCACGTGCATCATGAAGTCCCAAAACCTATCATAAAAAAATGTTTATATTGGATATATATGTAAACTGTAATTAATTATATAATTGAGTACAGTTGACAGGGATTTGAAATGTATATTATACGTTTACCGTCAAATTAACATGTCCTTAATAATATTTTTGTTTGCAATAAACTTCTATAGAATATTGTTGTGCATAGAATAGTTGTGTTGGAGTGTGTATAAGCTTAAACAAACTTAGTTCGTATCATATTTAGTGTTATTCATTTGCGTAGTATGACGGGTATTACTTTAAAAAACTTAATTAAGCCGCCTGCATAAATCGCACGCGCTGAAAGTTTTGCGCTGGAACATACTTTTTGCTTTTGGCGTTTCAGCGCTTCAGTTGTTCAACAAACGAACTGTGAAAGTCATACAGACTTTGGGCATGGTGTTTTTGAATAAATATTCAGGTAATATACAACATGTATTTGTAACAAATATTCAACGTACCTTGAAGAGAAGCACGCTGCTCAGAAGTTAACATTCGCATACATTTTAATGTCGTTTTAAGTAAGGGGCAGCCGTATTCAGCTGAGTCAACGTGACAGATGAACATAAATGGTCCTAAAGTTGACCGTTGAGAAGAACTCAAACTAAAGATAACTAATTGTGCATCCGTGTAGGTAGCATGAAAACGGCTGGACATCTTGGCAAGTTTGGCTAGTCATATAGGATATTATGGTGTTGAAGGAAAGTAACACTTCTTCCTAATATGCCAGAACATGAGAACATGATGTAAAAATCTGTATTTAAAGGACTGATACTTGTACTTTGTGCCGATTTCTCGGGCATGTCGTATCACTTTAATTGTGCTAAGGCAAATCCCAATCAGCATAAACACGCACTAACTAAGGTTGCGAAATTGTCACTGTGATTTGCATGACAACCTTCTTTGCGGGCCAGAAATGCTCTCAATTTTCAAATGACACCGAAAACTAAAAAAATAAGAACAATTTTAGGGTGATTACTCAAAACTTAAAGAAATAAAAAAGAAGAAAATACTCCAGAGGGCACTAAGCAAATAGATCATATATTAGGCGATGCTAACTCGTTTGAGCACATACGCGTCGTAGTTTTGTGTTGTAAATCTTTGGTAACCTGTGATGTGAAATTGTACTTTTACGAGAACATAAGCATACAAAACTGCTAATTCGATGCTTTGCCCAGATCCAGTTGTCCTCTGTTTTTAGTAAAAAAATCCAAGTTTTCGTTCACTACTAACTGATGAAGCAGAACTAAATCATTACTACATGCCTAAACTTCTTTTGACTCAGCGGCAGAAACCTCTTAGCCTTTATTCTTTTGTGACTCTCTTCAGTATGGTGGCGGCGGCAGTTAATGCTCGTCAAGATAATTTTTAGGCAAGACCAAACCCAATTTCCGTTTTTTTTTAAACATGGAGAAGTGTTTTAATCAATTAATTTGATTTATTTAATGTGTATATTTTCGATTTAAAACAATCGCACATATTTCGAGAGCAACTATATATATATATATATATATATATATATATATATATATATATATATATATATATATATATATGTATAGGCACACGCCAGGTACCCCAACAATAAATGAATACCGTCTAACAACACCAAATACAACCCACTGACAATAAGGGCAATCGAAGAGGCCCTTGCCGACAGACACGGCAGGCCGCTAGCGACAAAATCGATTAAACACGAGCGAGAAAACATGCAAAGGAAAGAGAGCGCTTTCCTTAGCATTACAAACAATTAGCGTCGACAAGACGTCGACGGTTGGGTTGCGAAGTGGCACCGGCGGAAAATAAGGCTTGAGCTGTTCGGCTTTGTCACCGTAAACTCCCTTATTCGACCTGTGGGAGGAGCACCCAGAGAACACCTGGAAAGCAAAGAGAGATAGCGGGTTAGAGAGTTAGAGAAACGTCGGAGGGCTAAGGAAGGCTAAAGCGAGAGCGAGAAATATATAGGCAGTGGTCCAAATAGATCAGGGGACAGGCGATGGCAGCCGCCAACGCAGGCAGACAAGCAGACAAACGGCGAATTCGGCGAAGTGCCGCCTTCCGCTTGAAGGTCTTGAAGTGCACTCGAGCGACAAGAGAACTCGGCGGAGTCACCCGTCACCTCAACCTACCACCTGCTTGTGTTGTTGTTGCCCTCATGATTTGCGTTTTCGTCGTCTTGGCCGCAAAACACTGCTTCTGCCCACTCGAAACGTCGTTGACGCTTGCGTTGCGCCCGCCGACGTGTGGCACGACCCGCCAGAAAGGAGGCACGCTGCGTCGATCGAAAGCTTCGTGCGCACGTAGATCGGTAGAGTTGAAGGCATGCTTTACGTGCCCGACTGTCTTCCCAATTCTATTACCCCTCTTATGGCTTGGGGGAAGACGTGACATTTCACACAGGCCTCTGTCTCAATGGCTGTTGCAGAAGACACGTAACGTAAGAAAACACGAAAAATAACGCATGCATGGTGACGAAAATAGACGGATTAACCTGGTATACATCAAACGGCTACACTTATAACCACAACCTAACCTGTAGCTTCCGAATGAACTGTAACTACAACGGTTAAAAATTGTTTGGTTTTAAATACAACTGTTTTGAATGCCCCTTCATAACAGTTACAGATGCATACATCTGACTTAATGAGGCGCTCTTGGACAGCAAGCCGTTGTACTGTTCGCCAGTACGAAATATGTTTGCCTTATGGAAATTACGCAAACACATTTTTATTAACAAGGCTTTACTGACGGTGCTCCACGAATATGGACGGCCTACATCTATCGCAAGCATTGAGATGATCAAAAAACGTTTCCCTGGAGTATAGACGGAAAATCGTACAGCAAGGCAACCTTGCAGGCTTTACTGCATCCTAGCCTCCCCCTTCATTTTATTCGGCAGATGAAACCGTTTCCTACTCTATTCTACATGTGTTGACCGCCTGGCGGCCTTTTTATACGTCAGAATTTATTTGCCTGGCTTCAGGCAACGCGGGATATTTATCTGGCGTATGACGAAATTATTCTTTAAAGTAGTCCTTGGTTGCTTACGATTGTCCTCGCCTAGCACCGTAGATGTTTTGTTGCTATTTCAGTATGTTCTACTACGTTCTGTAGACTCTATATTCTATGACTAGTTTCAAAGCATTCATTAGTATATGCCCTGTACGCGTATGCATTGAAATTAATTGTGCCCTGATATGCGCCCGTCCTAAAATCTAAGCAAGTCGTAGATGTCAATTGTCTTTCTTCTTCTTTTTTATTTATTATGTTATCCGAGTAAAATGGTTTTGTGGTAAAGCCTTTGCCTTGCATTCGGGAGGACTGGGTTCGAGACCCAGACTGGCCACATCGGTTTGCATGGTTTCCAATCTAGACAAGGTAAATGACGGAGTGAATTAAAAAATAGCCTTGACATGAAAAAAAACGTACACGGGCATTAGCATTACGGCAAATATGAAAAAAAAACATATGTGAATATGCTTACGGAAAATAGTAAAAAAATGTTAAACATGTATAAATAGCAACTTTGTCGTAAATGGCCGCTTACCTTGGTTCGCACTTAGTAATGTGTCTTAATGTAACCTCATAGTTTTAAAGGAAAAAAACGGCATTATCCGCCCGACAGTAGTCGGGAATACCCTGCAGCAGGTAGCGTCCAAGGTGCTAATCCGCAAATACATAGCGCCGTCGACAAAATTTCTCTTGTTCAACTAGATTGTGGAGCTAATGAAGCTGCGAGGCTGCTATGTACACTGCAAGTGCTAAAGTGTTGATAACATTTGATTCTAAAAATGCCTTTATGTCCCTTAAAAAATCTGATTCTTAACGATGTTAGATCAAACTTTGTAGCAATTTACCCCCCATCTACTAGAAGACCGTCCAATCTATCTGGGCGGGGGAGTATTCGTACTCCCCAAATGCGTAGTACAGCAAGGAGACTCTTGCGGCCCGGCTTTTTTCTGCCTAACAATTTGTCAGTTACTTTCAGGCTTTAAGTCGTGGTTCTTAGACGATGGTACGACTGGCGGTAACCTTTTCATCACAATCACAAAAAGCTTTTGTGTTTTGTTAATTAACTTCGCCATTCGTGACGAGTGCTTCCTTTCACCAAGCTATAGACCAATGAAAACGCTCCCCTCACAAAGGCCTATTCGAGACTCACCCCAGTGCGAGCTAATAGATCTCTGCTGTTCCACGTTGGAATTTATGGATGCACACCCCGCATTGTATGTGATGCAAACTAGCCTCTAGATGCCCAATATATCCTTCGCTGCATGGACACGCTCGCCCAGAAAGACATTCTAAAAACATTTGACGAGAAGTTAAGACAGTGCGTGAAGCAAGTATTAAATCTGAATATGGGTGAAGTAAGTTCAAACCAGACTACCCTCAGCCGGAAGTCTATGAATCCGACGTACAGCGGATCTGGCCCAGATTATTGAGTTCAATTGCCATTCTAAAAGAATTAATTTCATTGATATCTCTTCCAAACGCCAAGCCATTCTTAGAAAGGTTTATGGAATATAAAAAATAGGTGTTCGTTCCTTCTCACCGCATGGTGCTTGATGACGCACGCAATCTGCCCCGGAGTCTGTCATAGCCGAAGCCACTCAAACGAAATTTCTGGACGGCTCGGCCGACGCACTTGACAAAGCGTCAGTGTCAACAAGCTAAAAGATACTTGCAGCTTTCAACGAATCAAGTGCCAAATGGTTTCAGGCTATCCTCTTGTCCCAGCTGGAAACAAGATTGCAGAAGTCCGTGAGGGCAAAGAGGAGAGGGCACATCTAATTACCCTTTCCAGTAAGATCTTCTAGGTGCCTGAATTGATGCCGTCAGGGCCTCCACTCAAGCAATTTGAGAAACTCTGATTTCAGCGGCAGCTCTTGATCTATCCGCGCAATGGTTGGCATTGACGACGGCGTCGTATGAGACACCACTAGCTGAGTAGACTGAGATTGTCCCGAACATGTGAACACAGAGACTTTCCTTTGCCTTCTGCTCAGGAATTGTAAGGATAGCTGTTGGCACAGACCACAAGTCCAAGTTCTTTGTTGAGCAAATTAACTTGACCGTGCTGGTCAGTTCGGCAGGACTAGGGGCCTCACACTACGTGGATTGGTGAGGTGCATTTTAAAATTGTGGCGGACAACGTACAGCCTTTAAATAGTACTACTAAACGCAGAGAATGATGAGATGGGTGCCGTAGCTCGTGTTGTCGACGGCAGCGTTCAAAGCGCCGCAGGGTTGCCCTACATCAACATTGTCGCCAACAACAGCGTTGTCCACTGACGAATGTCTAGTTGTCAATTCTTTATCAGGTTCAGTGGAGGACGTGTGTCACCTCGTAGTGTCACCAGCTGCTCCACGCCAGGTTTCATCAAATGTGACAGTGACTGGAGTGCATGGAACAACGATACCGTTTTAAGAGTCCTTTGTGGAGCAGCCTGCTGGCACTGTTAAGGTTGCTACACCAAGTTGGACTTAAGAGCTGATCGAAGAGCCATATAATCTCCCGAAAACATTCTAGAGACACCTCCAGAGGTCAAAGACGGCGCCACTGAACTGGTATGCTGAGGAGAGCAGTCGATTTGTTTCTTTTTTTAAATGTTGACACCCGATTAGCAAGGTCACTTTCATTGAGCTCTGTGAAAAGCTCTGATTTAGTGCATTTTTCTAAATTTGTCCAGTGCCACTTTTATCGTGCAACAGCTCCAAGATCCATTGTGTGGTGTCATCGCTATGGGACTGTTACGTTTAGAAAAGTAGAGGCGCAAATACAGTACTGAAGATCACCGCAGGATAATCAATCCGGCTCGTTGACGACGACAACAACAACAACAACAACGACAGCAACAACGACAACAACGTCGGACGTCACGAGCGGCAACCATGATCCTCCTTCTACCGCAGACATGAAACCGCCGGGAGGCGTCAAAATGCCGCAGCCTCGGTCAAGGGCCGAGGGTAGCAGCAGAAGTGTCAACACATGGAGTGGCGGTTAGAAGAAAGCAACAGGAACGGGCAGCTGGTAGAGGATATGGCGCCAGTAGCAATACTGCTGCGACAGCGGGATCTGTCAAACGGCAGGCTGCAGGCTACGGAATCATCTGGTGCCGCTGGCGCTAGTGACAAGAGCCCTGAATTGGGTAGCCTTGACGAGCGGAGCCACAGCGTGGACAGCTGGAGACTTCGGAGAGGCGCATGAAAGAGAAGACACAGAGGGTTGCAATGTTGTTGCCGCCGGTGGCAGAGTGATGAGAAACGAGGCAACACCGAAGGTTACCACAAATAAGTGGCCAATAAGTGTAAGGCTATTTGCTGACATCGCTAGATATCCTAACGGAAAAGTTGTAAGGGGGAACTGTGCGGTGCGCATCCGAACCCCAGCCACACAACGATTGTTAACCTCCTTGCCTTGGGATTACCAGGTGTCACTGAAGCTATTCGAGTCAATGCGGCAAGAACATCCGAGCTGCTACCTCACTGTCGCCGCTGTGGCTACACGAACTAAATTCGAGATGACTGCAACCAAGCGGTGTTGCTTACGCAAATCAAATAATGAAGCCACTATCGGCAGTTGTCCGCAATGACTTCGTCGCAAAATGTAGCTAATGAAGTGTGCATTACGACTCATACAAAAAAAACCCGAGGAAGACCACGCCAGTAAAGGTCTGCACGCCAGTGGCCGATATTCAGCTGTCATCCTCGTTTTCAAGAGAATTTTTTCTCTGTTGTTGTTTAGAACGGGGTAAGCAGATCCGTGGCAATACCTGTGGCTCGGCCCCTTGCTGCTACAATAAGCAAAGAGCAAATGCAGATTACTAATGACGTAGCTCAAAATAACAGCATTGACAAGGTGGTGCAACGCATCACAGAGAAGATTCTACCAACCCTAAATGGCGTCAAAGTCACGCAAATTGGGATAGTAAGTCAGAGGCAAAACAGTTTATTTTTTGCAGGATTTATTTTTCATATAGTTAAAAAATGTGACCTAAAATTTACGATATATCGAATAAACGCAGATATGTATAAATAGAGAAGAAAAAGAAGCTTCTTCTACGCACACATTTTTTTTGCGTTATTAGATAGTGCACGTATTCTAATGTTAACACTTTTTTAAGAGTAATTATTTACATTTAAATGTATTGTTGAGGCAAGCTTGTGGAGCGTCCGTAAAAATACCTTTGCTTTTCCTATTGACGTCCAATATTTTTGTAAATATATATGTTGCAAGTATGTGAGGTGTGTGTTAACAAGGCGCTCACCTATAGCTATGCTGTGACTCTGCTACATTAGCTATGCTATTTTCTCACTACGTCGTCTGCTTGTAGTCTGCCTGGTTGGTTATTACGATATTTGCTTTTAGTGTGGAATCCTCGGCGCCACTATTCAAAGACTTAACGCAGCTGTAACTGCGGGAAGCATATATATATATATATATATATAAAGAGAGAGAGAGAGAGAAAGGCCCGGCAAGCTTGTAAGAGGTAGCAGCGTATGCGTATGTACGTAAGGGAGCCAAAGAAGCCGGGATGGTGTAGCATTTGTTATTCCGCCTCTGCGGCTCTCGAAAGCGTTCGAACTAGCAAGTGGTTGGTGCTTGGAGAGCTTGCGAGCTTAAGGGGCATTATTTTGGCCACCGAGAGAAGAACCGGGGGGAACCTCGGGGAACCTCAACTGAATTTCCACAACAATTTGTCCTGCCGTACGCGCGACGGCACACCCTAAAATCATTGTGCATTATTCTGCGAACGAGTCGAACGGCGTCCATATAAACATTCCGCTGCCGCCGCCGCTACCGCCACCCCCCTTAAGTAGAGATCAATATTGCGTTACGACCTTCAGTGATCGCCGACTTCACTAAGCGGAGGGTCGTGCTGCGTTTTTAGAACGTGCGCAGTTTGGTCGTTAACAGCCCAGAGCAACCCCAACTCACTGACTCGGTGACATTTTGCAACTTCAATCTGCATTTTTCGAGACGTTCGAGCCTGCTTGTGCTGTGAGTGGTAGGTACATGTGTATTCAGAGTATTCATCTACAAAGATAAGACAGCACGAAACGATACGATAGCAGCCGCGCAATACGAGCAAAAGTGTTGTGTAATATTCTTGCAAGATATAAGTTTGCGTTTTTCATTGCTGTGCATGCAAAGGTCGGAGTAGACATTTAGAGAGACGTCTTCAACGATGTTATTTTTTCATACACACACACACGCACACAGAGACATATATCCACATACGGTACATAAATACATACACGTGCATATATTGGGTACCACCAACAACAACCTACGGTTGGTCACTAGGGAGCAGAAGCTAGTGAATAGATAAGTAAGGCGGAAGGTTGTTGAAGAAATGCCACGCAAGCCCGAGCCTTGAGGGTGGAGAGGAATACGAGTCTAGGGGGTTGTGAGTCCCGCTATAAGTCACTGATAGCTGCTCGCGCCGTGTGTATACCATGCATTCCCGAAACCTCCAATAAAAAATAATACCGACAAGTGGGGTAGCCTTATAAATGAGTGCGGGGAACAGCTGGACTGAACTTGTTCCTGCCTTTCTACAATATTCTGCTATACACCTAGCAATGTAGCGGTTTTAAGGGCGTTTACGTATGCCAGAAGCAATATTTGCAGATTTCACTAGAGGGTCGGCATAGTACGTAACGCAATTAATGTTCAAGTTGATTTAGGTAGGTCTAATATTCCATGTGCACTTTGGTGACTTGCTTGCCCACGTTTCGGGCTAACTAGATCTGCATGCTTAGTTGCAAAGCCTCGTCCAGAAGGAAAACAGCTATTGGCGTATAGTTTTTAGCTCAATCTGCACTCTATATCGGGCATATATATATATATATATATATATATATATATATATATATATATATATATATATATATATATATATATGCCCGCTCTTTTATGAAACCCAGGCAATGACGTGTACTTCATGGAAGCGCTGCAACTATGAAAATAGACACCTAATTGCCCGATTTGCTGTACATGGCTTCCACATGAAGATCTGTATTCGAGAGAAGTTCCATGAAATTTCCTCGTTATGCTTGTGCAAACTTTGCGGGAGACAGTGTGACTTATATCACCTTCAACGATGCGATAGAACAGTTCCGTTGACTCGACTTTTAGAACCGTGATGAATATATGTATATGTGAATGTGTGCTTTCTCTGTACGCACAATATTGTAAACCAACCATCGGTTAATAAAGCTATTATGTATGTATGTATATATATATATATATATATATATATATATATATATATATATATATATATATATATATACATTTATACTTAATATTCTAAATGCTTTTTGCTATACATTCTTCTTGTAAGTATAAGAAAAATTGCACCTACAAAGGCCCGTTGGCGTAAAACTATGCTGCTTAGTCCTGCAAAGAACTGACGCAACTTTCGCTGCGTCAAACAAATTTTAGACGAACGAAAAAAGAATGTGCTTATAAGGAGAATATGTAATACTACGATCATGATTTTTAACACATTTATTAATGAGCGCTTGCTCTAGATTTATGTTAAAGCAAGCAACCTCAAAAATCTCACTGGACCCACTGGGTCGAACACGGAAGCTTTTACGCTAGGATATATATGTATATATATAGGCAAGCACTGCCCAGTGTGCAAACGTATTGTAATTGATTAATAAATCATCACAATATTTTCTATATATCATTTGTGATTGTGCAGTTTAAATAGTTTGTGACATACCAAAGCATACCAACGGGCCTTTGTGAGAAACGTTCCTCTGCCTTAGTCTAGATATAAATAGACTTGCAAAGCAAAGAAAAACAAAAATCACGGCGATAGTGAAGGTGACCAGGGATTCGTGACGGTCCAGAATAAGTCAACTCGTCGGCTTGATTCGCGTGAACAGAAGCAGCTGGGAAAACTGAAGGAGTGCATTAAAGCTGACTCAATAGGCACATTCATTGTGATCATACGCAGGAAACAATTAAATGTACAGGCAAAAACTGTATTTGCGGAGGAATCCCTAAACGATATGTTCAAGCTTGTTCACGAGACGTTTCCTTCATGCAAAATTTTCTGTGGTGGTGAACGCATTGTAGTGTGGGCCTTAGCTATCGATGTGGGCCTAGCTAGCGATCGATTACACAACTACTCTCAGTTTCAATAATAGACGGTATACTGGTGACGGCGACTTGTACATCAATTTCGAGATTCCGCGCACGCATCCACGATGTGCCCACGGTTTTCAGAGAAAGTGAATTTTATTCAGAACTCTCTGCGTGTGGCATGATTGAAGTTTGTCGTTTATACACTAGCGAATTGGACCCGAAGAAGCCGCTAACGAAAGTAGTTGTAACTTTCCAACGGCAGCCACTTGCTTTCAGGCTACAATGTGCACAATGTGGTCCTGCAAGCGGACCAGCCAGTTTTATGTTTCAAGTGCCGAGGCACAAATCATATAGCAAGTAGATGTACGCTGCAACAGGCATGTCGTTAATACGGAGGAGCAGACCATTTGGCGGCTGATTGCACTAATACACCTAGGTGTGTGAAGTGCAAAGGTGCTTTTAGACATTTGCACATAACAGGGCCATCTAACTGCCCAAGACTCTTCTATAAGAAGGAGCGCAATCGCATCCTAATAGAAGCCCGAACACTTCAACAGTTCAAGGTGGTTCATCCTATAGCCATCACTGGGGACGAGTTGTAGATACTGAACATACCCCCCCCCCCCCCAGGATGCTGTAGACGCAGTAGCCACGACAACAGGCCCAAGTTACGCTTCAGTTGCCAGAGGTATCCCGTTAGTAGTCGACGATCGAAGGTCGCAGCTAATTCTCTCCAAGCCTGCATTTCCTGCTCGCAAAGCTTATAGGAAGTAGAGTCGGTATGTGGGAAATTCTACCTGTCGACGCGTTCGACGTTACCAAGCACTTGTGCCCCAGGTCGGGCCTCAGGTTCGCTCACACGGCTAAATCTACTCATGAATATCTAAGCTCAGTTGTAGAAGCACTGAAGGCTGTTGGCCCAGATTTGGCAGAACTTAACAAGATGGTGCAGATCTTCTACAACCCCTGGAAACTGCTCATAATGTCAGATAATAGTTCATTATTGCACGATCCCGGAGTTTCTTCGACTGCTTTTACAGCAAGCTATGAATCTAAGAGCCCAATATGTTGAAAGGCGTTTACCTCAAGGGGCTTACTTAGACACACGAACGCTATGCATCCAGGGTCAAAAACCCACAGGCAGCCTGCAACATAACCTGAACGTCTCTAACTTACACACATGACATCTCGCATTCCGTTTTTTTAAACACGTAAAAGTGACACGGATAGCATCCAAACAACAAAAATGATTGTGCTGTAATGTCTTCTAAAATCTTAAATAACGTAGTGACTAACAACTATAATTCGGCCAGCTTGTCTCCGCTATCGTTTGCTTCGGTTATACTTCGCCTTCCAAATGTTAGGAATAACCCGCGATCGTTGGCAGACATTATACACTCAAACCTTGGTGTCTACGAGAACGGTTTTAGACTCGAGGGATTGCTTAGTCAAGTCGGTCATCTGAAACGCAGGAAAATTGGCACTTCCGAGGAAGACCTGAAAAAGAGGGTGATGGCAAACTCAACCGATAGAGACGCTGCAAGGCTCATTAACTCATGGGATACTTTTGGTGTCGAGTCCTAGCATGACCTTTCAACTGTCATATTTGGAACAAAGTTATTTGCTCTAAAAAAGATCGATGGCACGACGCGCCCTATCGCATACTCATCTACACTCCGAAGGATAGCAGCGAATATTGCCTGCTGGAGGAATGCATCTTGAATCGGAGATGCAATGGGTAAGCATTAGCTTTGCTTTGCTACTAAAAGTGGCAGAGAAATGCTCCGCGAGCCAGGTCAAAGGACATAGTTATGTTCAAACTAGACCCTCAAAATGTTTTTAGCAGCGTTGGATGTGCCTACCTTCTAAGGACTGCTGTCTCGCATATGCTTGACATATACCATCACATTATGTAGGCACTTCCAGACTGTATGAGGACAAATAAGATCAATCTTGCCTTACTAGGCATGCGCTCCTTAATGACGGAAAGAGAGCTTAGATATCTGGTTGGCTGAGGAAGTTCAAATCGTCATCAAGCCGTCTGAGTCTTCTAGGTACACACAGGGGCTTGTTCCTTTTAAAACTCTGCTTCTCGACAGAATGAGCCAACCATCTGCTTTGTGGGATTAACTTAACGCAAGATGTATATATATTAGGAAAGTTGAACGCCGACATGTTGAAGCCCCTGTCTTTCTTACTTAATATAAGTTAACCAGAGACAGCTTGCAGGCAAGCCCTTCCGCCTGCGGCAAAAGAACGCCTAGGTATTCCAGACGCTGTCTTGGTAGCAGGCCCCGTGGTGATCGCATCAATGTGAAGTTTCTGGCAAAGGCGTCAATAGGGCTACAGTCCTCAGCTTTTTTTTTTTTGTTCTGGGAGGTTTCGGTAATGCATGATGCACATGCGCCACTAGCAGCCTGCGTGACTAGTGTGAGACTCGCAAACCCACTAAACCCGGATTCCTCCCCACCCCCCCAGGCTCGGTATTACTTTAGCATTACATCGAAGATTCCTCAGCTGTCGAACGGTTACGTACTCTACTAGAGGATTTCAAAGAATATCCCGTCGCGCGCACCGTAACACGTCCACCTAAAGACCCGATGTTGCAAGCAAGCTAGAGTGGAGAATATGGAACCCAGTCAATCTTATTAATTCAGCAGAAGACGAAGTGGACAAAGCGCTCCTTTAAGCAGTTTCGTCTAATTGTGCTGGTCCATAGGTTGCTAAATGTATGCAAGACTATCCACGGGAGATTAATGTAGTGAATTTCTCCGGAAATGGCTCTGATTGGATATATAACGTGGCAACGTCACGGTGGAGCTTGACACCTTGTCCAGGTGGTCGACACTAGGTCTCAGCCAAGGGAAGTCTGATGTAGTTTGTCGTCACGTTCACTAGAGGGCAATTGTTTACACCCTATTATGAGTCAAATAAATAAATGCTCACTATATCTATATATATATATATATATATATATATATATATATATATATATATATATATATATATATATATATATATGGAGCAAAAGAGGGGAAGCAAAGAAGAGAGGAAGAGAGAGAAAATATCTGCCTGCAATATGGCGTCAGTTTCATCGGGGGAGAATGAGGTCGACGGCTAGCGCGCTGAATAGTTTTGCCATTAGCGTATTTCAGTGCTAATATGGCGCGGCGCCCAGTAATGGCGCAACTGTTGTCACCTCGCAGGTTCAAAGGCCGCTCGACAATAAGCCTCCCTTCCTGTCTGCGTGCTAATAGTCTACGTGTCGCCGCCCAGCTTACCAGCGCTGTCCCCACGCCGCTACTATGCGGACTACAACAATTACTGCGGCTATTACAGCGCACAGCGGCGGCGGCGGCGGCAACGACAGACGACATAACACCGACTCCGCCGAACCACGATCACGCCCCCTTCGATTGCCGGCGGCGGCATTAACAACCTATTCTATCCTGTCTCCTCGTTTGAAACCTTCGCAAGCCTGCCAAAGATAATAATAATAATAATAATAATAATAATAATAATAATAATAATAATATAGACCGTTATTATAATCAACAACAACAAAAAAAAAACAGATTTACTAAAATACTAAAAGATATCTTAAAAAAAGAGCGTGGTTAGAGCACTCACCCGTGCTGGGGTCCGCCGTCTGGTTTCACGCCAAGCCGCAGTAAATAATAATAATCATAATAATAATAATAATATACGCTGGTACTAGAAGCCGTTAGTTCAATGCCGGCGCAATGCGCAACGTACCTGTTTAGAAACCCTTATTGCCCTTAGAACTTGCAAATCTAGGATTAACAATAAACGAGCATGCTTAGTTCAAACTTAATAAATATTGTTTTTTTAGTGTATTGTCTATTATCTAGTCGAGCGTATGTATGCCTTGTACCCTCGGGTGCATTGATGTAATGATGAAAACATCCAACATTATAGGCAGGTCGCTCAGCAGCCTGCTTAGTCCTACCCCTTCGGCTGCTCGAGTGGTGATAATTGGCCATTATTAATTATCGCTACTTCGCACAAACACACATGGCTTTGCACCTCCACCGCATGAATTCAGTGCAGTTCAGCAACCAAACGTTAGCCAGTCGTCTGTAGTGCGTATAATCTCAGTGTTTCCTTTGTGATGTGTTCTATTAGTGTACGATAATTGGCGCTCCCTAACATAAATAATCTTTGCAATTTATTCGCGAGATTTGCACAGTCATGATAAAATAAATATGATTGTGAGCTTGCCCGTTGCAGCGTAGAGGATCCATGATGAATAACTCTGTACACTCCACGTCCTTACAGTACATTATGGCAAACCATGATCATAATTAATATTTTTAATTTACCCTAAGCGCTCGTATGTAGTGGCTTTAAAGTAATCAATAACAACACTCCTAAACTACAAAATAAGATTTTTAGCAATGAATAGTGGTAACTATGTTTCTACCATAGCTAAAAGGAGCGACCGATTACACAAAACGTATTATAATTTTTCTGGCATTTTATATATATATATATATACTAGACATTTATATAAATATAAATATATATATATATATATATATATATATATATATATATATATATATATATATATATATATATATATATATATATATATCTATACTTGATACTTATACAAGTTGATCCAAGCCACCACTTAAACAGAGCACAAGTAAACCGCAATCATCTAAACATTTCTGTAGTGTTACCACATTAGCGCCTACTGCAGGTGTATGAAGCAGAGCTTTGTGCAGTGCAAGATGCACTGGCTTTACGTGTTGCAGCCTATGTGGCAAGGGCGAAAAATGCCTGTGGGCGAAAAAACACGTTTAGATTCAGTCGGAGTGAAAGCTAAATCTATTACGATTTAGAAATCAACGTCGTGTTAGTTTATTTATCAGGAGGACACAGTTTGCAGAGCAGAATAAATGTTAAACGACACACCGTAAACGTTTCTACTTCGTCTGTATATGTTAATATTTGGCAATACCCCACTTGGACTCACACAGGCGTCACACAGTTAGATTGTTCACAAGGCCCCGCCGCGGCACCTAGGACGCTACGAGCTACAGCTGTGACTGTTGTTGCTGCTGCTGCCATCTTCACTTTATCTGGAGTCGATAATGCCATTAACACTCACTAGCACTATATATAACATCCGCTAACATTAAGGAGTGATGTAGTACATATCAGTGCTAATTTTTCCGTATAACTTGCACATACCATCTGCCAATTTCTTCCACTGGTCTGTCCGAAACGCCGGGTTGTCAGTATGTTTACCCTCTACAAATTCCACCAGTCTTTGTTTACGTCTGTTTACACGTTATTGTACGATGTGTTTGAAATTCACGTAAATTAGAAAAAATCTTCGATCAGCGTTCATTTTCAGACAAGCTCGTGTGGAAAGATGAGGCATTTCTTGGGCTCCCAAGTGTTCCCTTCAAAAACGCTGTTTTCAAAGCTCTTCATACCAGAAGTGGCAAGTTCGGTCTATGTTTAATTTTGTAATTATTTCTTTTATTTAGCGCAGGCTCACTTGCTGAATGTTTGCCATGGCCGACGCTGCTTTAGCCGTTTTCCCGGGACGATGAGTTCCCAATGCTGAGTATGACACAGAGTGTGAGAATAGTTCCAGTTGGGTTACATGATGGCTTGATATAACCCGATCGACTAACCATGTATAAAAGGCCAGACAGAGAGTGAACAGGTAATTGCTATATACCGGCAAACTAAGAGAGCAAGCTGAATGTGACCCAAATTACTTATTAGCAGAAGCATCATATGCGATGTGTCTGTCAGTGCATTTTCGCTTGTAGCATTGGAGCTGCCTCTAGTCCCCTGGACTCCTCACTAGTGTTGTCACCAAACCGTTGCCAAAGCTTTCTGCAGACTTCATAGCAATTAAGCAGGCCGTATGTGGCTTCATAGCCATCCCGCACGCCTCTACAAACCCTTAGAGGCTTAAGTAACAAACTGGCTGGCAAAAACACCAGACCCCACCATAAACCTGGCAGAGCGACAGAGAGAGAGAGGGAGAGAGAGAGAGAGCGAACTTGTGATGACTTGCATGACACTTGATGAGTTATGTAGCGTCGGGCATATGCTTAGACCTACCCAGTAGACGTGCTGAATACTCTCAGCGAACCTACCCCATTATCCCTCAATCTCGTTGCCAAATCCTAGTAGCATACCTGTCAACGTGACGGGACGGCGCCCGAGATCTGGAATGACAGGTCTATCCCAAACAGTCTGAGTCCCGTGCCGTGCTCTCATTTTCCTGACTAAGCCTGCAGTGTACTAGGCATAACCGTTAGTCGTTGTGTGTGCAGGCGACTTTCAGTGTTTAGCGACAATCTTGCTGTGCTCAAAAACAAGACTTTCTAACCTATGGCAGACATAAAGCGCCCAGAACTCGCCAGGAGCGTTCAGGATTCGGGTGAATTCGCTCAGGGTGGACAAAGCATACAACTAAACAGATATCAGCACTTTAATCAGGCCGCTTATTGGCGCCCCTGTAATTCAGCCCGTATGCTGTGTTTAGTGTTAAGGTTGACACAAGCGCCTTCTTAAAGGTTAACAAATGTAAACGAATGTTGTTTACCGCATTCGATTCAATACAAGTAATTCGGTCTCTTTTTCTGGCCAAACAACGTTTGCATCTGAGCACCTCATGTCGCTCGTCTTCTGAAATCGTTGACTTGCAATATATTGATATTGATATCGCAAATATTTAGCCCCTTTTATTAACTTCTGTACTGCGGCGCACATTACACTTTCTATTCAAGCAATATTTTTAGGAGCCGGTAGAATAAAACATGGATCAAGTTAATGAGCGGTTTGCAAAGAGGCTCGCAGCAAAGAGGTAAGCTCACCATGTAGAAAAGAACACTCATTAAAGTCTTCTTGCAATTATAAGATACCATTAAATGGAGCCATTTATTGACGACGTTGACAAGCTACTTCCAGCTCTATGCACATATCGTTTTACACTATGAAGGACTCGTACTCTATCAAATATAATACACACACGGTATTGCTTCAAATAAACTATGTATACCCGAGAGTGTAACATAGCCTTGTATAAATAAATTTATATACACGAGAACGTTCGGTATGTTCTAGTACTTTGCATTTTGCCGCCAGACCGACACCGTTTAAATCTTCCGGTCCAGAAACGTCGTTTAGAGGTTACATACAGGCCAAATTTAGGCAGGCAATCATTGGCGGCGTTTATTGTTGGAGTTTGACTTAACGAAATGAAAAAAAACGAATTTCGGCGATTGTTCATCATATTTATTTCACTACTACGACTACGGCGCGCAGAAGGAGCAACTAGGTCGACGAGCAGCAACGCCGTGAAGCATTTTATATATTCTTCTAAATTTTAATGAAATAAATACTTTTCTAATCTTTGAAAAAATATATATATAAAAAAAAATTATTTCACTTACATGTTGAGTATGCGAGATTTGCGACGTCAGTAAAATAAGAGAGCGGTAAACAAATTCGTGATATCGTACTCAACAATCACCATATTACTATCGGTGATATAGCTGGGGTATTAGATATATCTTATGAATCAGCTGTAACAGTCTTGACCGATATTTTGTGGGTTGGGAGAGTGGCAGCAAAATTCGAGAGTGATTACAGCACACGAGTCCAACACCACGGTCCTTTTGACTGCTTTTCTCAACTATAAAGGAATCATATTATTCAAAATTTATCATATCGCGAGAGCATCCACCGGAGGCCTGAAGATTGGGCCGACAACTCTTGAATCCTCCTTTGAGACTGTAGAAGAAAATTCGAAAATTTTGCACAAGCAACTCAACTCGGTTCTGAAAAACGCATTAAAACATTGTTTCGAAAAGTGGAGAAGAAGGCAGCACAAGGTATTGCAGCAGGTGAGAGCAATTTTAAAAGAAACAAAAACACTTTGGAGGATTAAATGAATACATTTTTTATAAATATGCATCACAATTTCTTCGATCTGCACATATATATATATAGAGCTTCATATTTGAACGTAAATAGGAATACAACCGTTTGACTTGCTAGGCCCGCCACGCCAACCTTTAACGTAACTCTTTCTGCTCCATTATACTCTGAGCTTCGATTGCGCTATGTAAACACATTTTAGACATCATCCTGCAGCTACGGCTTGAACCAAGAAAAATATAATAAATGATGCTTGGGTTCAAAAAGCAAAATTGCCTTGCCGCCTGGGCATCGGGGTCCTTGATGGCGCTTTTGACAGGCTAGCCTGCGACCAAAGGCAAGCGTATCGGGACAAAAGGCCCGAATCAGGACAGCTATCGCAAAGGTGGTTTGTCAATGGGGACGGGCTATAGGCGTCAACAAGGGAACGGTAGGCTCGAAGTTACAGTAGTAGACGCCCTGAACAGGTTCGGCGGCGAGAGATTCAGGCTGGCTAACCGGTAGGCTTTTGTGGTAGCGGACTGAAAAAGGATGGTGAGTATAGGGTATATATATATATAGTATATATATATATAGGGTATATATATATATAGTATATATATATATATATACAAAACTATCAAAGGAGCCCTCTTGCCACAGTGTCGTTTTTTTCACTTTATATGTTCTTTTTGCCTTACCCTTCGTCTCCACGTTCAGGACCTGCTTGTGGTTCTTTAGAAAATCTCTCGCCTTCACCGATGCCGCACAAACGCCCCTGCTGCTCTTTGTCTGCATTGAAATGAAGGAACAAGAAGGACATGGAAGCAATATCTTAGAACCGGGACAAATATTGCCACCTGTGCAGTTATACCTTTCAAGTCAACTGCGACGAGCATAACTATAATTCCTGACTAAAAAATGCGAGACTCATCAACGAAATTTCCTTCAACCTTTATATGCGAAGGATAATTATACTCATCACGTTCTACTGCAAATGTTTTTTTTTAAATCACGATCTGCAGTATTAGGCCATTGCACCTAGGAAATTATGCCCAGGCTTTAAATCGTGACCTATTTTGCATTTTCGCGCATAAAGTGCTAAACTACGTCTGTTGCTTTACTCAAACAAAAGTCGTCTTAAAATCTTAAGTGGTTATGTACGAGTCACCGACAAATAAGCTGTAACGTTTACGGGCGTAATGCTAACAATACGTCGTATGCCCCCAAAAATCAGAAAGAAAAAAGAGTTGGACTCTACTTGATTACAGTAGGCTGCATTGTTACTTATTTAGGCTTTATTTAAGCTGTTTGACTTCTGACGCGATACAAATACGTTTACCGTGCTCTTCCGCCGTATGTTAGTTGAGGCGTGTGAAGCTTCGCAAGGTAGACTTAGATAGTTTTTCAATGCAATTTTACTAATGGTTGATAAATAATTAGCGAACATAGAGTTGTAAGTGGCCTGCGTCGTAGCGTCGTAAATTCAGGCAGTAGTAGTAAAAGCAGCAGTAAAAACTGTAAGCAGGCTTTTTGAGTTCCGATCACCGAATCACTGGTTGGAGGTTGGCCGCGCTTTAATGGTATTCTCAAGTAAAATTTCGCGTAAAATCCTTTGAACAGAACCAGTTGCGAACCAATGATTTGCGTATGCTACTTTGTTAACTGATTCAGTAAACACGTAGGGTGAATATAATATACTCTTTCGTCCGTGTTTGAGATACAGAACAGCACTTTTTTTTTCTAAATCAGGACTTTAAACTTACTTCCCAAATCTTCTTTAGGGATGCCAGATTACATCACGGTTTTCCGAGACATATAGATCCGTTCTAATACAGTCGGCAAAGTATTTTATTTTAGCGTGGTAGGTAAGACGCACTAATGCATAGACACTTATATTTACTTGTAATTAAAATTACTATTGAGGAAACCTAACCTGTAACGAGCGTGCATGGTCTAAAAAATCACGATAATGACTTTGCTAACATGCTTAATGGGTTTCGATTCATTTCCTAGTAATTTACTGGTAAGTACGGCTTATGTTACACTTACCTATCTGTACTACGATGCACAACGTTTGCGAATATTATGTAAATGTACTGAAATTTTGCATTAAGTACGAGCTCTGCGCGTGTGGATTTTGCCTGCAAAAGTACGCCAAGTACCTCGTTATTAATGTGTGGAATCTTGTATGCTAAATTAAGTTTAAAAAAAAATATATATATATATATATATTTATTTTGTTATAATGTTTATTTTTTTACTATAATAGTCGGTTTCGAGGTTACTGGGGTCATCGTCGGCGTCTAGGTGGTCGTTTTACCCATTAAGCAGCATATTAGGCAAATCGTTTTTTGTCGCACATGACCGCTTGCATAGAGAATCGACCTGTGCAGTCCTGTAAATCAGATTATTTCCTGGTTCCTCCTCGTCAGGTAGACGGACCTTACCTGCTACGCGCTAAGGAGTGCAATAGGAAGGAACCCAGTCAACTTCCTCAAGCTGACTGGCCGCCAACAGCCGACCGCCCATCTGTCTACTACGGACTGACGGACGAACGTTTGAACCCTGGAGGTTTATTATCTCGGACCGCGCTGGGTTGAGCTAGAAGTACAGCTGCAACACACGTTGTCCGGTGGTGTGGCAAGTCCACCCGAAGCGCACGTGAAGCAGGGAAGCTCGGGCCTACACTCGCACACCTCGCTGCACCCCCCCCCCCCCACGCCTCCCACCTATACGCCGTCAGCGTGGAGGTGGAGAGAGAGAGAGGAGGGAGCTTCTAAGCCGCCTCAAGAAGGATGGACCCCAAGGCTCATTACAGTAGTGGTGGTTGCAGTCGAAGCCGCCGCATGCCAGAGGCGGCGCCAGCATTGCTAAATTGGCAATAATTAATACCCTTTAGCCTCCAGATCGTGAAACTCGTTAGCAGTGACTCGGGGGACGACCTCACCTCGGTTCCGAAGGTCGGACGGACTACTAACTACTCTTGGCTTGGTTTGGCCAGCCTAACGAAAGCGACTTAGTTATTTCAGCCAACCAGACGGATTCGCACGTTCGACCAACGTCAAATTGGTGCTTAAAAATTCGGCAACAATGGTGGCAATTTGTTGCTACTAGCGGCTACACATCGCGATTTGTTTTCGCGATTCGATTGCAACAGGTGCAGCAAAGCGAGACACCATTCAACCAACAAGTAGCTGTTTTGTTTGTCCAGACGTTGGTCCATTCTGCGTTACCTTAAATGTAATGCAGGTGCTCCCGATTGTAGAGAACAAAACAAAGGAACACAAATCTACTTTGTAGCTGCGTTTAGATATCTAAGTTAATTTTGGTTTATATATCCCTTTAGACTAATATCATCGCGATTTATATAGCTTTGCATACCCAGCAAATACCGCAATGCCGTTTTACGCTCACAACGCACAATGGGGAACCAACTCGCCAGGCTCATGGCAATTATCTAATTAAGAGAACTTTGTTGTCGAGATTTTTGTACTAGTAATTGTAATATATATATATATATATATATATATATATATATATATATATATTATATATATATATATATATATATATATATATGCGTAAAACAGACCTCACCTGCAGGAAGGTGGGTTTTCGGTGCGTTCGTGTTTTCCCTTTGACCTCAATAAGCAAGTTGACATAGCTATATGCTAAGCAATTTCAACTAGAAAACACATGTTGTTGTTTTATTCCACACGTGCTCGAGCAGAAAAAAGAGCGCGGCTGTAAATGGAAGCGCTATGGAAATCTTTAGTGGTGCCGACCGAACGTAACGACAGCGCGAAGAGACGGCTGAGACTCTAGATTGAGACGAATAGAGACAAAGGGGCGAGAAACGACGAATAAATGCGGCGACATAGAGCAATGACATATAGAAAAACTGATGAAAGAAGCACAAAACAGGGAACACAAGAGCGAGAGAAAGAGAGTGAGAGAGAGTGAGCGCGCGCAAGACCTTCCTCTGCATATCAAGACCGTCGTAGACCTACGCAGGAGGATGAGCAGCAGAAGCGATGTCGGCTGCGGCAGCAACAGAAGTGAGGTTTGCTACGCCTATCCCACGGCGCGAGGGTAGGAAATCCATTGGGTGGGCAGGCAGGCAGGGCAGTGCCAACACCACACAGCACAGCGATACGACTTAGCGGAGCAGCCGTAACGAAAAGGAGAACACCAAAGGAGGCAAGTGAGGGCGCCTAAGACTTGGGGTAGTAGGGCTCTGGGGCCGGCCGGGTGAAGGGCGTGGGAATCATGGATCTGGACACGGGACACAGGATTGGAGGTCGGTTGGAACAGCGCTGCTGTCGGATGATTTCGCAAGTAGAATCGTTTCGCCATTCACGGCCCATCGAGGCCCATCGTCCCGCCGTCGAACGGTACGGCCGCGACGCGTTTTGTGTCGGTTCGGTCAGACGCCTGGCCAAAAAAATCCACTCAGCCGGCACGAATCACCACCACCACGAGAGGAAAAGCCGCGATACGTTCATCCAAGTGACCCGTTGTTGTCGTTGTTGTCAGTGACGTCGATGTTGGCGCCACTTCCGCACAACGGTGATGATAGTAGTTGTAGTAGTAGTAGCAGTAGTGCTACGCGTGCTGCTAGTGGGGTCTCGAAACCCTCGATCGTTGGAAGCCCAAACGTGCCGACAACCCCCTAAACGACAACTTCCCCTCCTCTCTCTCTTAGCCGCAAGTCTTGTACATCTAGACGACAACAGCGACGGCAGCAGTAGCAGCGGCGGCAGCAAGCTCTACTTCGAACCACCCGGCGGTGGGGGCTCCGGCCTGCCACGCTCCCCAACGATATATAATGGCAGGCCACGACGAGGACGACTAGCTTCGTTCCTTCTCGTGCTTCGTCTCTTTCTCTCTCTCTCTCTCTCTTCTTATCTATTAGGGACAAATTCTTCGTTCGCTAGCGTGTTTTTCTTCGAGAGCGCTGCGCGCGCGCACATAGTCCGGGGGAATAGGGCCAGCACGCCAGCAACAACGGCCCTCGGACGGTCCGACGGAGGCAGCGGTGCCCCGTGGCTCTCTTTTTGCCCTGCGGCGCGACCAAGTCGTTGGCGTCATCGCGGTGGTTCTTGTCGTTCGTCACCACAACAGCCGTGTCTCGAAATGACACGATCCTCCCACCTACCCCCCCCCCCCAACACCCAATCCCCCAACCTTGCCCAGAAAGCGACCGTCGTCGACCGAACGACAACTACGGCCACCACAACAACGACAACAACAACAGTTCCACGCGCAACAGATCCACAACCTTCGTTCCGACCAAACGTGGTCGCTGGTTCCGGCCGCCGCAGTTCGGCAGCGATTAGTGTCATCCCGGCACTGCACGGCTCTCCGCCGACCATTAGCAGTTTGCTTTCTTGGCACCGGGCGGCAAGGGGCGAAATGACGAACCATACAAACATGGTCGACGAGTGGCATACGAGTAGAATGGTAGTGACTTCGGCGAGGAGGTCTGCCGCATTGCCTGGCGAGCTCGGCTGAGTCGTTTGTCCCGCTGCCAGTTGTAGTCACTCGCAATATCTTTTACGTACGCTACGTTTACGACACGTTTACAATACAGCTAGCTGTTAGTTAGCTCACTAATTTCTACCAATTTTAATTAAGCAGACATATTGTTAGTCCAGTCAGCAATGACAGAATAAGGTGGCGCAGTAATTGATGATAGCATTGAAAATAAAAATCACGTAGTAATTTGCATGTGCGCGTGCGATGCTAACTACTTACACATTATCACTTCTGGCACTTAAAGTCTACGAAACGATGTGTGTGCAAACGATTTGCGTTTAGGTCGTGCGAGTTTAGGCCATTTGACTGATGGCGCAGACGTAATGCTATTCCGTAACATTAGTAGTCCTCAGTATTTTGTTTCTAGCAGAACACACAATATTCACATTTGTAGAACGGAACTAGTGTTATATATATGCTGCTGCACAGCGGTGTAGGGTGTATAGGTTCGGCAAGCGGATACGTTACAGAATTTGACTACAGAAATTTTCCTGTGAATTACAATCAGTGGGTTCGCTTAGTCTGGGATCATTATTGCAGAAGGCAAAGTCGTCTGCTTGAGCAAGTCACTACCGTTGGCGCTTAGTGAACAGGTTGTTACACGTGTGAATAATATTGGTGTTTCTTAAGCAAGACTTTTTATAGAGCGGGAGAGATAGAACGCCCGTTTTCAGGATATTGGGGCTGACCTCCATGGTACTCTTTGCTTTGATTGCAAGCTACTTCCAAATAGTATACTTTCATATTAACATCACTCGCGATGTCGGCTATAGAGTATGCGCTAACTATGGGTGTTCTCATATGTAGCTTCTGAGCGTTTAACAACACAAGGGCGAGCGACGTTGAACAAATTGTTTTATAGAATTTTTTTTACCCTTACACCAAACAATATTTTCGTAGATCTCGTAGCGCTCGTACAGCTACAACAACCACAACAACAGCTGCAACAACAAGAACAAGAGGTATTTCTTGTCTCAAGGGAACTGTTAATACACGCTCTGTAGACCAAGGCTGTACAATTCAAAAAAGGGGGGTCGATTAGCTGCCAAACACATTATGCGTTGCGGTGGCTAATCTTTGAAATTCGTCAACTCGTTAATGTGGAACTTCGCCTCTATTATACTGGGACGACCTTCTCTGTGCACATAGTCGAGACAGTGCACACAGCCCTAGTCTCTCTTTATGTCTCCCACGGTTTCGATGTAATGCCAAAGTAATACCGAGCCTGGGGGGGTGGGGAGGAATCCGGGTTTAGTGGATTTGCGAGTCTCACACTAGTCACGCAGGCTGCTAGTGGCGCATGTGCATCATGCATTACCGAAACCTCCCAGAACAAAAAAAAAAAAAAAAAAAGTCTCTCTTTATGTAGGCGACGTCCAACGAATGTTTGTCCCGGCATCCCTCTGCGTCAAGATTACTCCAAGGCTGATGTATGGTCTTGATAAAGTATGGAGCAATTTTGGTTTGCCTAAAAGTGTTTTACAATGTACATGAAACACGTAGTTTGCCTATTCGAACGCAAACTGCACTCAATAAATATAATAAAGTTGACAGCGACGGAGTGCAGCCTTTGGCTAGATAGCACCTTTTCTACAGAGCCTTTTTTAGGTCGCTTTACAGCATTTGGATGGATAGCACATCTTCTACAGATTTTTAGGAATCTTCTCTGCACGCCTTTAATCATATTTATAAATTTCTATTAAATTATGCTTATTACACTCAAATTGTGTATATTATACACTTCATCAGGTTGCCTTCATAATATTTTATTAGCTTAATTCTTCTGGCGAAGGAAGTAATGCAACGATTTATGCTCCAGCACTACGCATTCCGCCGACGACGGTTAGCATAGTCAGGCTTAATCCTAAAAACCTAAAGCTTATCGGCTCAGCAACCTCCGCAAAATCGGATGTGGGTGGAAAATAGAGTACAGAGACGTTTACTCTACCACCAGAGCGCAGCAAGCAGTATTCATCTTTCCTTACGCATTGCACTGGTGGCAAGCGTTTATGTTGGTAGGTAGACAACCCACGCACAGGTCTTTCCCGAACTCCCGCAGGTAAGACAGCTAGCCTGTGTAATCCCGCATATTATTGACATGTTCGGTTGAGATGTCTCCGTAAGGAGTGCAACTTCAACCAGCTTAAACATGGCATCGTGTGCAAGATCCATTACCCCTTAATTCTATCATAACTTCAGAGAAGCACTTGTAGAAATACAAACTTACCGCTACGCTTACAGATCCAGAACTGATCAGTTATCTACGGGGCTCACAAGGCGCTATATAACTCTCTTTACCCATCGCCTCGTAGGAAATGGTCTTGAACCAGGGACGGATTAGGCTTCTTTTTAACCAGAAGTCATTTTCTCCACGCCAATTTTGCCACTAAGCGTGGAGTTCAAGTCCTATGTGATTCTAAGAGGTGCGGCAAACTGTTTCTGCGGGATTGTTTCGATTTTGGCAAACCGCTCCTGCAATTCTAAGTGCGCTAACCACAGTTTTACAAAGATTCACTGCAGTTTACTCAATCGGCCGCTCCAAGTCTCTTGGATTGGTTCCTGCGCGTCTCAGGCTCCACACGCAAGAGAATGCGAATTCTTAAAGGGCACGGGATTATATAACCCCCGTGAAATACTTTTGAGCAGCTTAGGCTGCATACCACCGGATGTTCACTCGTCCTTAGCGGGAGCAAACACTTCGAAATCCGACGACTGCTTGCAGATAACTTTGCAGTACTTATATACTTGCTCATGTATGGACTCCAGACTAAAAGTCTAGATAACACAACTGCCTCATACAGACAAATGTACATATTTGGGTCGTTGGTTGTGAAACAATAAAATAGCGTGTTTACAAGTACGGACATTGTTTCGACTAGGTCTCTACAATGTTCTGAAAACTTTAGATCCACTGACAATATTACAGCAAAGTATCGTGCAACATTTGCGGTAGGCAATGTAGTCCCGTTAAACTGTATGTCCAGATCGGAAGAGCTATGTTCAAAACGAGTCATTTTGGATTGCAAAACACCATCCCATTGTCACTGCACTAACGACAAATGCCGTTGACAGTATGCCGGACTGTAGGGCAGTATGCGCTAAGAGAAAACCTGGGTCATGTGATTTGTGGGACCACCCCCCAAGACGATTCATCTATTGGCGGATGTTCCGAATGAAGTTTCTCACGAGTGCTCCTGGTTGCCCGTCCGGGACACTGCCCTACTCTCTCTGCGACAGATCGAGTGCCACCTAGTTTTCTTCTGCGAAATCGCTTTAGGTCCCAGGGCACTGGCTTTGCCAGCACCAGCGAGGCCATTGTACTGACGGTGCTATAGTCCCGAATGATATCTGACCCGCTGAACTCTCCCCAGGAGCTTTGCCGTAGCGTCCGCGTAGGTGACATCCAAACTGGCGAGCTAAAGAAGATGATCGACTTGGATACGGACATCGGGAGTCTTTGTAGGCTATTTCTGGAGCAGCGCGTATTGGGCAATAGACGGGCAATGTCATTTGCCGCCTTTTGCCCCTGCAAACGCTTTCTGCTGTGAGCGTTTATAGACACAGCCTGCGGTGGCGTCTCCGATGATGGTGGTGCGGCAGTCTCCGATAAGACGGTGACGTATGATTGATCATTTTAAGTTACTCGGTTGAACGCCCCAGGTTTCGACAATGTTCTGAGAGGCTTGCCTGATCGAGGCATGGTTAGCGTAGCCTAAAGCGACTGTTGTGACGTTAACTCAGAGCAGGTGGCCCTTAGTTCGGACTTGCTTTCGATTAGCTCAGACTTTATCGAGGCAATTCCAAGACGTTGATCAAGTACTAGGTTAGTCAGATCCCCAATTTTCCAATTAACCCATTGTATCGTTACCGGCAGGAGGCTTTTGTTGTTGGACCAATTTTCTAGGATGCATACGGCCGATTTTATCGATGCTACAGGGCTCTCATGCAAAATAAAACAGTGGACCATACAATACAGAAGGCAAAGCAGGTCTAAAAATGTACCTTAGCCTAGTCTCTGTTTGAACCTTCGAATACACACCATATATTAGGTTGATTATCCGCTACCAAGTGTATAGGTTCCATTATTATCCTGATTATCCGCTACCAAGTGTATAGGTTCCATTATTGCCTATGCCCAAGGGGAGGATTCCACACACTGGATCGGACTGCATATAAAAACGTTGCAACGAGCAGTGTAAGCTCGATCACCTGGACAGATGAGGACACCGTGTATGACTTGCAAAGCTGCATCGTACATGTGCTTGATCATATTCTCGTAAATTCTGTTTACAAACGAACTGTAACCTAATTGTAAGTACTGTTGTTGTGACACTGACTTGCTCGTGTTTGTCAGTTCTCGCGCGTTTTCTCTTGTAGGACAAATTTCTCTAGACTGCTTGCATTTTATAGGCAGTTATTCTTGATGTGCGGTCTTGGACAAACCCCCCATAATCATAATATATTTTGGTAAATACCAACCAATCAATGCGCCGTTTGGGAGATAAGCAGGATTGTTTTGGACAGCAAATTACAAATCATTTGCTGAGGTTGTCCGATTAGTTTGGACAACTCATGCTGAGCAAAAACGCAAATTTTTTTTCGTTAAAATTCATTTAAAGGCAAGATAATTGTATGCTTATTTTGTACGCTTCGTGTAATGCATATCTCTCTACGATAGCTAACGCAGGGAGCGCCGACACATCTATCAGTGCCTACCGTAGAAATACCGCAATGCTGCGAGCAAATTGGGTAGCGATGTTAGTCTCAGGTATAGAATTCGTTAACTAGTGGTTGCCATTTACAATGTACTTTGTGTGCAGGCGTCAACTAGCATACATCCAACCACTAAGTTGGTGCATACCAATATTGACAAAAGCTACAATAGAGTTCAATAGAATTTTCAAAATTGTCTTTCTTTACTCTATTTCACACACACACACACCTGCCTAGACATATTTGCATAGCTACGTGAAAATACGGCAACGTGAACCATTCAGGTAGACAAGTTTCAGACCTTCAGATAGGACACTTCCTTCAAAAACAGTCTAGGCAAGGGAGCTTAAGGAAAACGTTCTAATATTGTGTAGTGGGCCCTTACTTCGTGGCGTGTTTGTCGGCGATACTGGATTCTGCGCTAGCCGTCGCGTAGAAGCCCTTCTGGATCATTGCAGATAATGGCCCGGCCGGTGGTAAAATGACGGATCACATGGCCTGTAGCCTCTTCGACGAAGTTGTAGACGAAGCTGGCGTGCGATCGCAACTTTGTAGCGTATACGAAACTACGAACACAGCCTGCTCCTGACGGCTCGCAAACGCACTAGCAGCAACAGCGGCAGATGCTTGCAGGCGCGACAAGAAGACCAAATCGAGTCGCTCCATCGCTGCCAGATTTTACCTCTCTTCTATGCGGCACTCGGAAAGACCAGTACGTATTCAGGAATATGTCCGCACCTCGACCTGAATGCGACCAATGTTGCAATGACCGTGCTTGTCACGATCAATCCTACGTGATCATTCTACGATCACGTTCACAATTCCTACGTGATACGGCCAACACGTTTGTTTGTCTTAGTTTTGACCTGCTTCACTGATCAGTAGCTAACCAGTTAGGCTTCCAATGCCACTGGCCTAGGAGTTAATTGAGGTTCATTATTCCGCCAGCCCCCGTTCCACAGTTTCTTAGTGCGGAACCTTAGCAGCTACATATGTAAGTGTGTACGCACATGCCAGTGTATGTACATTGAAATACGGCTACAACAGTAAAACGATACTTTGTCGTTCAATTAAGTTGACATAGATGTTCTACAAGTGTAGACATCATTTATATGTGTTTTGTAATTCATATCAAATAGGTTGCATGGTCAAATCTTTTACGCATCTCTTCTGGAGGCTAATCTACGTACTACTACTTGGATCTGGTTGCTGTGCCATAGTTAGGTCCTGGCCGTAAGCAATTAGGATCGTTTTTGTGCTTATTCGCAACGTTCAAGAGATTGCCATCAATGTGTTGCCATGAGTGTACATACAACTATGCGTTGACTATCTATATAGAGAATATAGAAGACAGAGTCAGAGACAAAATGAGGCAACAAAGCTTAACGTGGGGGGGGGGGGGGTGGTAGATGGTGCAGGTAGGCTAGTGGGCGAAGGGGAAATTACACAACAAAAGTCGACCACGTCTGTACCTGAGTATTAGTGGCGCCGTTAGCCAGTGGATAACATGTTCTTAGTCATACTACTATAGCTGCTCTACTTGACGGAAATGTTATTAAAACGCAGTGGCACTCATGTGTAGTGGTAGTCGCAGTAATTCGATTCAAAGGCCCTTCGTTCTTCAATAGACAGCTAACCGGGCAGGCGGTTGACCGTACGAGCGTCTGCCAGCCGGCCAACGTGTCTGTGTGTTTGAAGCTGTTGAAGCTCTTTACACTGTCTGTAGTCTCTCTCTCTCTCTCCTCTTCTGCCCCCTCTCTCTCAGCCCGCCCGTCTGTTCCTCTATCGTTCTCCCTATTTTCTCTATCGTCTGTTTGCAGCTGGGTCTGCCGAATTTCTGTCTTCGTCGTGTCGGCTGCCTGTCATAGACACTTCGGTCTGAGTTCATTTCCCCGTCCCTTCAGCCCGCCTGATTGCCGTCTTAGCAGATCCGCGCCCACCCTATGCTCCGTTCGACGCTGCTGGTATGCTGTTGCAGCAGCAGCAGCAACCGCAGTCCTTGCAGTCTTGCGCTCTAAGCAGTTTTTGCGGCGTTTCGCAAGCGTTTGCACCACACCAGAGAGAGGCTAGGTTCGACATACCGACAGACAGACGGGGCTAGTACCGTTCTTTCTTCTGAACAGCGCCATAAGAAAAACGAGAGGAGGAAGAACAAGAGACGGGAAGACGGAGAAAAGCAACATGAAGACGAAGAAGAATAAAAAGAAAAAGACCAGCCTAAGGGGCACCGTAGGGCACAGGATTCGCACGACGATAAAACGGAGGACGCAAACAAAAAGGGCTGCCCTTCAATAGAATTAAAAGGCGCAAGAGTCGATCCAAAAGGCCACAAAGGAAGCGCAAGAATGAGGCATAGAGAAAAAACGAAAAGAGACCAACAGGGCGAGTGCTCAAGAGAACAAGATACAAGTGAAAGACAGAGGTCTAAACGAGTGCCAGTGAAAGGGGGGTAAAACCGCAACAACTATAGTTACAATGCGCGGCGAACAGGTACAAAGTAAGTTATTAATATCTGGCAGCCCGCCAAGTTAAGGCTGTAAGGAGCAGCAATGTCACCGCGAAGAATATCTGAATGATAACGATAAACACAATGAGCTGTGCACAACGGTAAACAAACTGTCTCTGTGTTGGTTAACATAGACAAAGCTCGAAACGAATTAAAACAATAGATATAGGTAGAAGGACGGGAGGTGGAGGAGGACAAACGTATGCATATTCGCGTGAATTCGCGTAGTGTCTTCTTCGCTTTGCCTCCCAGAAAATGCCCTGAGGGCAACACAAAGACAAAACGCGTGCGTACTGATCTTGCCCTCAGTCAGAAGCAAACCATCGATATGGACGACAGGCTACACAGGAAGACGTATGAAAACGTTTTTACAGCTGCGCAAGCTATTCATGTGCGCTCGTTTGTTATTGTTATTATTTATATGACTGCCGTTTCTATACGGAAGCAAATGTGGGGGGTTGCTACTTCTGCTGTCATATCAACGTGAACGTAGCCATTACCGCCTCTGATGTAATGATGATACAGTGTAATACTGTAGCAGCCAGCCCCCTCTTGTCTGTGTACAGCGGTAGTGTGTTGTTGCGTTGTGCATACTCTATGCATTCATAGGTATATACGTACATATAAGCATACATACGAAGGGAGGGAGGGAGTGCAGATGGTGTCTCTGATGATCGGCCCTGATGGAGCCGCGGATTCAATCTGAACGCGACAAACACACATTCGAAGTGATGGTTCTTAGAATTTGCAGGTTTGGGTTCATTTTATATTAATTAAGCAACAAATGCATACATCTGTGTCATGCATACATTAAAGAAATAAGAGCTTTATCGTTTCAAGTGGTCGCTAACCGACAGTCTAAGTTCGCTAGTAGCTTGAAATAACCTGGCCAGTACCTGCTGTATCTGACATAGTTCGATAGATAACCTTTCTTCTTTTGAAAAAGTGCTCAGTCAGACTTCGTCTCAACTAGAATTCCCGCTTAACATAACATAACATCACCTTTATTATCACATAAAAGGGGTATGTGTTACAATTTATCATGGTCTTATATATGCGTACAACTACAAAAAAAAACGTAACGATTCGCCAAATAGGCGAGTACTATTTAAATTTGCGTGCGCCCAGTTGGCAATCCGCCAAGCAAGCAATGCGTTTACGAACTCATAACGAGCCACGGCTTTTGGAGTGATTGAGCGCTTAGGTTATTGAAGCGCATATCGACATATATTGATATTGCTGTCCTAGCAATTCACATGTTGTTAGTTGACGTAGAGCAGATATTTTATCTTGCGTGGAAAGTGAGTCTATAATAGGAATCACATCAGCTGACGCTTTGAGGGCACCTGAGCCGCAGACGCCTCAGGAACGTGTATTGGACGCCACCGACTAACGTTCTCTATTTGGAGTTCTCACACAGGAGGGCAATATGCAAGTTTAGGAAGAACAAGGATTTCTAAAGGCGAATGTGCACATGAGGGGTCGTCAGAATGAAGCAGCGGAAGATTATATTAACAACGCGCAATGATTCTTCCATAACCTTGGTAATCTGGAGGCTAAAAGCAAGATCGGGCGTAATGTGTAAGCTTAGGACACATGTGTAAGAAACCTTAGTAATGGGGAGGCTAACAGCAAGATCAGGCGTAATGTACATGCCTAGGTCACATGCATAAGAGAGAGTCGGTAAAGCGCAGTCGTTAATTTTGTAGTCGAAATCAAGTACTCCATGGTTCAGTACTACGCACTTGGACGGCGAGAAAACCATGTTATTTTTCAGACTACCATCGAGCACTGCCTACTCTAATGAATGGAATGCTTAATAAGAAGCCTTGATGACTAATCGCCCAGTCAGCGCCACTACATTCACGCCGTCCAATCTGCGCGGGAGTAAGATGTCCATTCCATGTCTTCACTGGGCGATTTCTTATGCACTCCACTGTCAATTAGAGGTACAGGCCAAATTTGTAGCAGAGTCACCGACAGAGAGTTTTTTTTCGGGAAGCGAAGATCTTCAACTTAGAGATGTACTTGACCTGACGAAACGTCGTACGCCTATAACAGCCCGCTTACAAAACACGTTTTTCGGTTTTGATGAAAAAGTTATCAGTATATATCCGTCAGGCCTCGAAGGCGGTTACTAGATGGGGTTACAACCTGACGTTTAGTCCGCAGCGACTGCATTTAATTCCTTACGGGACGTCTTCATCTTCTACGCCCTCCATGTAATATACCCTCGCTCTGTTCTTAGCATATATGGAGTCTACCGACACTTTTCACAGAGCATGCACAAGCAGTACAGGGTTCCTTCGAACGTGGGTCTGAGAGAATCGGCAGATGTTGCAGTTGTTCCTGCGCATTTAGAAGGTACCAAATATTTATTTTATTTATTATTAATTTAGAAGGTTTTGTTTATTTAGAAGGTACCAAGGAATTTAGAAGGTATCAAAAATCCGTAGATGTAGACGTTGTGTTGTTGGGTGCTTCTCGCTGATGTTCAGCATCCGTCTTCATCGCTTCAACACGTTCAGACGCGCCTCAGCGCCTCTACGTACATTTAAAACCTATATCGAGACAATGAAAGAAACCGCAATCGAACTGTAGTGCAAACGAAATATATATATATATATATATATATATATATATATATATATATATATATATATATATATATATATATATATATATATATATATATATATATATATATATATATATATATATATATATATACAGGCTCCTCCAGAATACGTCCAACAAACTTTGAGGTCGAATGTAATTCGGTGAAAAAATTATTTTTGGCAATAGAACAAAGGGCGAAAACGTTTTCCTTTTGAGTGAGAACAAAATTACCAGAAGTGGTTGTATCAAGACTTTGTCCTGACATACTCTTACTAAATCTGCAATTACGAGAGCCCCAGTCATGCTATCGACAAATATTTTTTTGTTCAATTGCCTTTTACGTTTGCTCAAATCAGAGCGAATGTTGCATCAAAGATGACTCTTAAGAAATAAAATTCTTTGTAATTCTTATATTTTAGCTTTCTTGCTCATTTAAATATGTTTTATAAGACATTTCCGGCCGCTTGCTCAAATGTAAAAATTATTTTTTCGCCAAGTTGTACTATTTTCCAAAGTTTGTTGAACGACTCCTGCGAGACCCTGTATATATATATATATATATATATATATATATATATATATATATATATATATATATATATATAACGTGGTGCAAGGTTTAGATTCTGGTTGAGTATAACGTGACTTCAGTGTTAATTAGTCAAGATAAATACAGCAATGAGCATGTATATATCTTGTGAGCGTTGTTAAAACATTTTCATGTTGTGCATAGGTAGCGACTCCGCCTTCGGGGTAATGGCCACAGCCGTACGTCACTGTCACAAACATGAATCTAATCATGGTGATAGAAGACTACAACACCAACAACAACAGCCTTGAACTTATGTTTGCACTCGTGTGGGCTTCGAGTCAGCTAAATGGAGCTCCGGCAACATTGTTTAGCTTGAGGCCGTCGAAGCGCCGAAGCACTGTCTGTCACCTTTAAAGCATCACCGGTAGAACGTCACTCAGGGACGAAAAAAATGTAGCAAGAGAAAATTCGGGAGCCAGAAACAGAGCCAGGGATTTGTGCTATAATCCACCACCTCTTAATATAATTGACCAGTGTTCCGACAGCACGTCATGTGGCTCCTGTCGCCCGTCAAGGACAGGCGTCTGCAGCAGAATGCAGGATAAAGAAGGCAAGCCAGCGTGGAGTCAATGAAGCTGACAATGGGCTCACGTACACGGGCCACGATGCCAGACGAACGCACGCAGACACACACATACATACATAACGTTGCGCCGGACGACAGTGATCGATTAACGCCCCACGAACCCCCACTCCTCTCTCCCAACCCTTTCTTCCCTGCCATTTGGGTTGGGGCGCGTCAAACTGTCGACAAGGACGTCGTCGACAGTGATAATGGTGGTGGTGGTGGCGGTGAAGACTTTGAAGCAGGGCAAACAATTCCGAACCACCTCCCAGAGGTACGATGATGATGATGATGACAATAAAGGCTAGAAAAAACCTGCTCGAAGAGGGAACAACAAATAGATTCAATAGGGCAGGGCCGGGATAGAAAATAGAGTAAAAGAAGTGTGAGAGAGAGAGAAAGATAGAGAGCAAAAATGAAAAGAGACAAGGCAATGGAAAAACTTGAGACGGCCCATGAGAGCCAGGAGCGCTTGCTGTCACGGCAAGATGGCCACGACAAGTATGACAACATGAAATTAACTAGTAGAAACCGCCACTTGTTTTCTTCTCTTTTCTATGTGTCTGCTGTATAAAAAAAGGAAAAAAAACATATATATATATATATATATATATATAAAGCTGCATACATAGTATACAAGCGTATCTATTCTAGATGTATATATATGTATATATATATATATATATATATATATATATATATATATATATATATATATATGCAGGTACTGCCGTATGCACAGTACAGGTACCATATGCTGTTCCCCACCGGGAACGCCAAAGAGGGGAACACGAAGGAGACCCGAATGAGAAAGGAGAGACAATGTTGAGGTCGGGGGCTGAAACGGAGAGAGAGTGAGATCACGCGTATGGAAAGTAGAAAGCTATCCGTTCGTAGGCTATGGGATGTAAGAGTTGTTGTTGCTGTCGCTGGTGCTGTAGTAGTAGTAGTAGCAATAGTAGTAGCTGTGGTCGTCGACGTAATGACCATCATGCAGCTAACCACCCTGGTAGACCAGCTATCGTTCACAACATGGCCATTCGTTCTATCCTACGTGGGGCCCCTATTACACAATGTGTGGAGCGTACACAGCACACAGACTCGTCAGGTAGAGAGGCTGACGTCCAGTATCCCGGACCGTTATCCTGTTGCTGCAGCAATGGTAGGCGTGTCAGTGGTTGGCTAGTTGGCTCCGCTCTTGCGGGAGGACATTTACTTACCTTACCCTAGTCTAGCCGTTTGTACGAGTAGGTAGAGTCGTAGGAATATTAGGTTGTACTCAGTTGGATACCAGGACTGGGATTATTTCTCGGGAGTACGCCGCCCGTATTTAGAACACAGGATGATCAGCGCTTAGCGTACACAGGGATGTATATATATATATATATATATATATATATATATATATATATATATATATATATATATATATATATATAATACTGAAATTATATACAAGAGTAACAATGTAATGTGTGCATGTTAGTACACGACGAGTAGCCCGCTTAATGGACAAATGCAACATTCACTACAGGACTGAAACAAGGTCAGCGAAAACATGAGCAGCAGCACCTCCACCATACGGGGTCGTGGCTGTAGGACAAATAGTGGGGCGCGTACGACAACGACCCCAAGACTCAGCGAGAGCAACGTGTCAGCGCTGTTGTGCACAAAGAGCTGAGGGGTAAAAGTATATTTACCCGTCGTTTCCTTGCCCCCAGTTATGTCTCTTCTCTTCCTCCTTTCCTTTTGTTGAAGTTCTTATTCCTACGCCTATTTCCTCTCGTTGTGTGTGCAGCCTCCCTCCCTCTCCCTTTTTGGAACTCTGTTTTTCTTTCTCGGTATATGTCTATAATTAGTTTACATTTTGTCGGCGTCTTTTTTCCCATTGCGGCTTGGGCGTCGGCAATGACGAAGTCGGAGGGTAGCCGTTAAAACGTGACTCAGCTAGTTTGCTGGCGACAATTCCGCTGAGCGGCCACTACGCGTCTATGGAACACGGTAACTGGCGACTTATCGATTAAAAAAGAGGAGAAAGAACACAACGAGGATGACGTGGCCACTTAGATAAGCGTCACAGCGATCCTAGTAATAGTAAATAGTAGTGGTGTAGAGGTAGCGGTATTAGTAGGCATACTAGCGGTGGTATTAAACGTAATGGTTAGCCATTTTATAATTAGCTAGTTGTAGCCGGAGTGGTAGGAGAGGGGAAACTATAATAGCGGGACTATCGCAGCGACGACGACAAGAATGCGTGAAAGTCAGAAAGTCACCAGCGATCACCAGCGTGAGGGTTCGGCAAAGCAGAGAGGGTCAAAATGATCCCTTTCGCATTCTTCTTGATCTCTTGCTCTTTCCCTCGCTATATTGGCTTTCCTACCTTTTCTCTGAAATTGACCATATTCATGCCACTAACAGAACCCGATGTTTCTTTTACTCACTATATAATATAAATAATAATAATAAATAAACTCTCACTCGACTAATCAGCCCCCTGCGGTCGCGTTTGATATGGCCGCCGCTGCAGCTAAAGCCACGGCCAGTCCTTTACACACGGTCGACCGTCACGTCGCCTGAGTCGATGCCTGATCGACGAACTCAGCAAATTACGCCAAGGTCGCCAATCGTCGTAGCAGCTGTAAGAAGCTATAGTCGGCGGTATTAACGGGCTTCCTTCAGATGACCCGTTGTGTACTCGAGCCCAACATTAGTAACCACCGCCGGTCGTCCGTCTTGCGGCGACAAAGACAATCGACAGAAACGATTATTTAGTCTGTTCAAATGGGCATATTCCATTTGCGCGACAAATCTGCTCAAAATGTATCGTCATTCTCAGAAGTTTCAGCTACTTTAGCATGGGCAGGAAACCGAATTTCATAAGATTACACTACAGTGCTTGAAAAAAAGGAAACTTTGATTATAGTGGCCTCGGGTAGCTGGTAAGTAATACTTGTTTGGCTTATGGTGTGCTGAATCACAGGTTCGACCTAAGAATAAGGGGAATCAAACAAAGCCAAAAAGTTCTACAAGAAGTCTAATCAATTATAGTGAAGCCCGTTGGACCCTGCAACTAATAGCGTGAAATGCTCTATGTAAGTAAAATCCGTCTGCAGTCCATCTAGAGTCACACAGACAACGAATAGAGTCCGATCATCGCTGGCTCATGTTTTCTTTTTTTTCAGTTAAAGGGGGATGATAGTGTGCTCTCGAAATCGACTTGATCACTCCAAGATAATGAAGCCAGAAAAGGCTGATGCAATTTTAGATCTGATATTATTGAAGCATCAGGAACTTTGTTGATACATTATATGAAAAATACATTGCAGGGGATTACACTCAAAACGAGAGTGCGACTACTTTATTTAATATTTAAGAACTGTTAATGTCTTAAGCACTGTTTTAAGCACTGATGACACCCCTTCTAAGAGAGGGGTGATTTCCGCGGTAGCCGAAGAACGCCAACCTGGACTTGATCTCGAAACCTGCGGGAAAAGAGAATGGTACACCGACAGGTAGTTCTGCATTCCGGCCCATGTATATCTTTGACACGATGGGCAAGTTCTTGAATAATGTTATCGTTGGATAATCGTTTCATCTTGGATAATGGTATTGTCAGAGGCTCAACGACGAGATTGATGTCAAGTGAGGCCTTGTTAGACGCCCAGTGCGGTTTTCGTAAGGAAAAATGTATGCTTGGCGCCCTAACGCAGTTAACGAAGACACTGATAAAAAGGGACGTTATTGTGCTTATATTCTTGGATGTCACGAATGTGTTTGACTCGATGAGCTGTGGGTAGCCATGGACGCCATGAGACGCAAGGACATCTCGCTATACCTTCGCCGGATGATTTTGTCCTACCTAGTAAAAAAGTTGTCAGTCAATTACCTTAAGATAAGAATGAGATCTCTGCGGGGTTTCCCCAAGAGTCGGTTCTAGAGCCGGTTCCGTGGAATCTAGCATATAACGGGTCCTCGAACTGCCGGACTTACCGGTGGGTGTCGAGGTGGTAGTCTGCGCCGATGATCTGGCTCTGGTTATCACGGCATGGGAAACTAGGGCCCTAGAGTACGCCGCTGCCGAAGTCTTAAAGCATGTGGCAGCGTGGACAGAAGATCACGAAATTTTACGAATGGCCCCGCTCAAGTCGAAAGCGGTGTACCTTATAGACAAGAAACAATGCAGTAACATTTTTTACGAGAGGATCGCACTTAGGACGAGAGTGCGACTAGCTTATTTAATATTTCATGTGTGAATGATCAACTATTAGCCGTTACTTTTGCGGCATTTTTTGCAATCCTTCTCCCGGCAATGGAAGCAAACATACTGCCGCCACTGCATTACCACGCTGAACTTCCATAGAGTTCTATAGAAACTTCCATAAATCGCTACACTAAGTACTCCCCGGCTTGCGCATCGTTGGTTACAGCAGTTACCCTGTTCTTGAGCTTCCTGCGGAATTTGATGGTTGCCTCACCCATTAGCCCTAACGTTTCAAGAGCGATCTGCTGAACCTTGTATTGCGGCGACATGTGTGCCCTGCACAAACAGCCTCCACAAGCCGTAGACCGAAGACAACGCGGAGTATGTTTTTGTCCCGCATCGTCTCCAGTTGCAGCGAGAGGAAGGCATGTAGCCTTTGCCCGCTCATCGGATCGACACAAGCCTTAAGACAAGCTCTTCCTTTTAAATTTAGATGCAAGATGCTTTGCTGAGTAAATCGACTCGAACGTTGTGCTCAGTTTGGCAGCGACTATGAGCCTCACGCCACGCGGAACGATACAGATAAATTTGAACTTTTGGACAGCCGGTGGATAGTGAGAGTAAGGGCACTTGATAGCGAGATCGGCGCCGAATCTCGTGTTATCGGCGTAGAAGTAATTGGCGCCGCGGCTCCTGTGCCAACAGTGTTGTTCACTTATGGGTGCCCAGTTGTCTCTTCGTCCTAAGATTCGGAAATGACGGCCTTATATGTAGTGTACTAGCTGTTCCACAGCTAGTGTTTGTCAAATATGATGGTGGCTAGGGTGTGGAACGACAGCGTCACATAAAATGTCGTTTCTGAAGCTGTCTGGTGGCCCTGCTGAGCTTTCTCCACCAAGCTCGATTCGAGTGCTGAGCGGAAAGCCAGTTCGACCTGGCTGCGAAACCCGTCCGAAGACGCCTCAGAGATTGGCGCCACTTGCATAGACAAGCTTGAAAGGGCAGTTGACCGTGCTCTTTGAATTGCAATTTCGATTGGCGTGACTATGGCATCAACGAGGGTTAGTAGTATCTTCTCCGTGTTACATTGAGGTCAATGGAAATCGACTGCAGTACTCAAATGTCAGCATTCTAAAGCAGGTTAAGCTTTGTGCGTGTATGTCTGTGTACCTAACAACAGACGCATTTATATCCTGGACGTCTTATCAAGTATTTTTGCTGAAACTATCCCTTAGCAAACATCTATTAGGTAAGTCAAAAAGTTCGTCGGCTTTTTTACCCGATTTTAAAGAGCCTTATTTATGCAGACAACAGTATTTTTATTCAATGATATATTGACCGTTTTGTTCGATAACCTTCGCCCATCGCCTCGGTAGATCCATGATTCCTTTCTCCCAGAACGTCTTGTCCTTCTCGTCGAAATACTGAGTAAGGTGATTTTTTATAGCCTCCAAAGATTCAAATGTTGTGCCATCAAGGGAGTTCTGGAGAGACCTGAACAAGTGATAATCAGATGGTGCGAGGTCGGGACTATAAGCTGGGTGCGGCAGCACATCCCAGTCAAACTCCGCCAATTGTTGCCGGGTGGCCAAACTTTGTCGCCTTATCATGTTGAAAAGTGACGTCCCACCTGTTTGACAATTCCGAGCGCTTCGTTGCTACTGCAGTCTTCAAATCTTCGAGTTGTCTGCAGTAGACGACGGAGTTGATCGTCTGACCCATTGAAAGCAGCTCAAAATACACGACGCCCTTACAGTCCCACGAGCAGCACAGCATGATCTTCTTCTGATGAATTTCGGGTTTAGGGATAGCTGCGGCCTGAGAACCTCTGGGGACCCAACTTCTTTTCTGTGTTACGTTTCTATAGAGTATCCATTTTTCATCGCCGGTTATCAATTTCCTCAGAAATGGCTCATTCGAGTTCTTCCGGAGGAGTGCGTGACAGGTATCGACTCGCCCTTCAAGCTGCCTATCATTGAGGTCGTGTGGTAGCCAGATATTCCGCTTGCACGAGAAACCTGCATCATGGAGGCGATTCCAAACGGTTCCGTGGGAAACTCCCGTTACATCTTCAATTTCTTTTATGTTCAAACCTGGGTTCGAAGTAACCAGGCTTATGACTTCGTCGGTCTCCACAACATTGGGTCGTCCTAACCTCGGTTCATCTTCGAGATTGAAGTTTCCAGCTTTGAAACGGGCGAATCGCTTTTCGACTGTGGATTTGTGTACTGCGTTTTCGCCGTAGACTGCACATATCCTCCGGGTTGTTTGCGCTGCACTTATGCCTTCACGGTAGGAGAACAACATAATGTGTCGAAAATGCGTATTTTTGTCCTCCATTGCAAACTGCTGCCAATTCCGCAAACGAAACGGTAAAGTTGGAACCGGTATACCGTCGCGCCGCCACGGGTCTGCTCCTGAATGTAAACACCCAGCCGCACTCTCAGGCGGCCCTGCTGCAGAGCGCGGGAATTTCAAAAATGTGGTCCCAGAAAGCCGACGAACTTTTTGACTTACCTAATACACTACCACATCTATACATGAGATAGCACCTATTTCCTATATAGTTGTATGTTTTCGGCTGGCTCTCCTTTCTTGTAGCTATTAAAGTTAGAAAATCTATTAAACTGAAACTTAGCTTAGCACATTGTATTTATTCTTTTATTAGTTAGTAGTGTATTATTATTGTTACAAATGACTCAACAATGATGTAAAACAGCTGGTAACGTTCTAAAGGCTGGCAACGTTGTATCATGAATTTGACTTTGGTGTTGCACCCAACATATCGTCAAATTGATGCACTTCATTTATCGGCTAGAAACAGTAATATAGAATGAAATATACCTATGTGCTAGGTTTCTCCCGAAGTAAAGCAATGTTCAAGGGATACGCTGCAGACAATGAAAATAGAATTATCTAGAATTGATTTAGTCTCTGAGACGAATACTAAGAGATATACTTTTTTGTTGTTGTTGTTGTTGTTGCTACGAAGAGGTCAGTGCGTTCACGTGTGTATGCATCTCTAGACTTGGGTAGGTCGTGTTTGTTGAAAGCCTTCATCACAACGCGGTAACGGTGCAAAGCGGTGATGTTTTTACGAGATCGAGCTGTGAGCATAGCGGTGCTAGCTACTCTACCGATAACGCTTATCATGCGGCGCGGAAATTCTCCCGCAGCCACTAGCGCCATGCCCAGGCACGATCGAGGCACGACCACCGTCAGCGCTCTAAACGCACAGCAATTTAATCCAAGCAATGTCGCCCGGCCTGCTGCTATACTGCTCCTGACAGGTGTTCGTATTACACGTTCGTATTACGCGCGTTCGTATTACGCGTGTGTACGTATAGATAGTTAGGCAACCCCCCGCCTTCCCCCCAGCTGATTCTGCTGTCCTCTCTCCGCGCACAACTACACACATTTACTACAACGACAATCGTGTATAGTACACCGAAAGTACGCGTTCCTAATTTAAGCACCCTGCCATGGGGTCGCGCGTCGCCCAAGTCGCAGGTGGATACGCCACGCACTACCGTTCCCAGGCAGTCTGCCAGCTGCTGCCGAGCCCATGCCGGAATCACTGAAGGCGTCCGCAGCGTCATTCGCTGTGGCTTCGCAGCCCCCCCCCCCCCCCGCCCCGGTCACGGAAAACGTACCGCCTGTGGTAAAAGTGGTGGTACAGCAGCCAAGTATAGTGTGTTTTCTGCAAATGGCGAATGGCGGCGGCACCACACCTCTACGGCAGGGACGCCTTTACATAAGAGCACCGCGAGCTTCGGCGGGATGAGGCGTACAGACAAACGCTTTCTTTCGCGGCAACGCCTGCGAAAAGTTTTTTTTTGGCTTTCGTGGCTGGACGATAATTCTTCTAGCTCTAGCCATGTATGTTCGTTGAGAACGAAACCACCCGGTCGGTGTCTCCCGCAGCTATCGCTTGTCTTTGACTCGACAACGGCAACACGATTATCCTGTTACCTAGGCTATTCAGGGAACGGCTTTAAGACCAGCCCTATTTCCAGGTGGCGCTTTCTCCTCGACCAGCATCACTGGCTCGCAGCACGCTGGCCTACGAGGAATTTTTTAGAGACACATTGGACGTAGACGGACCTCCGGTCTACAAAGTGTAGAGTTTTCCACATTCTCTCACTTTGTCTCGCCATGGTGGAGAACGTCACTCAACTATGAACAATGACAGTAGGTATCGGTTGTGCATGCATGCTTCCATATGTTCATTTCAAGTGGGCGGCTGCGTTAAAGATCCTTAAACAAGAAGAACTGCTGCCACTACTAAAGGTTACGCTTCGCGGAGCTATGCAGGTTGCATCGTGAAATTTTGTAATGGTAGTCGGAATCGCCCTATTGCAGGTAGTAAGGCAAAGTAAGCATTATGACAGCTTTTACCGACTACAGTAAGACAATGAGTGGTCTTGCAGAGATACATCGGTTAAACGATTTAAATACATATTGCATCATTATTCGAAAGCCCGTCTACGGTTGCTGTGAGGGCGGGAGGGGGGGTGGTGGTGGAGGGCTGTTTTCATGAACCTTGTATGAGGCGGGAAAGCAAACAGTATCGGTGCTTAAGAGTCACGTTGGAGCTTCCGATTTAGCAACCGTTTCACCGCCGTTATATCTACGGCGTTAAGGTCACGCAGTGTATCAGCCCAGTCGCCTAGGTCCACTCTTTTCAATTTGGAGGGAAGTGCTGTTGTAGTAATGCTAACAGCACTTTCCTGCTGGGGGGGGGGGGGGGGGGGTAGGAGGACATGACTGGTTCTTGGAGTATCCTAACCGGCAGCCGTACAGCGGACACTCACCAAAAAGCCAAAACACGTTCAAATTATCAAATTATGCCCACCCAAACACAATCCCATAGGCATGCATATATACGGTGGCGGTAAAAATTGTTTGAGTTTGATTAAAATAAGTAAAGAAAACGAGGTCGGCGATTTTGATGGGGGAAAACTGAAATATCACGTGTATGTGCTCCGTTTACTGTGCGTGTGTGTGCAATATTTATGTCAACCCCTAGACGTTTTTTTTTTGCGGACTGGATATTTTTAACTTATTTCCTGTGCAGCTTATTGCTAGGCGTGATTGAGTAATATAATAAAAATAGCAACAAAGTTGTTGATGCGCTGAAGATGCCGATGTTAGATAAATGTGTGTGATTAACAAACACATTTTCTCCAAAAAAATTCTAACTGTACACGGCGTCTAGAGCTGGCACTTTCACATCGTTAGGTTGTACGGTTCAGCACTTATATCAAAACATTGTTTTGCGCTTGATACGCAATATGCTTCTACGTCTTTTCGAAGTACTAGATGTGAACGCCAGAAAAGTGTGTGCAAGACCAGGTTTAAGCATGCAGCTCACAATTAGCAGTTCTGAGTTTTAAAAAGTCAGATTTATTTTCTTAGCCTACGTCCAACGGTAATTAAAACAGAAACTATCTTATTCAAATATTAAATGCATTGTTGCACGATGTTAAACTATATTTGTGATGTAACATGGTGCGTAAGGCTAGCTGGAACATCTAGAGAAACATATTTTTGTTAAATGCGTAGTATTATATAATAGGGACAGGCGCTATAATTTAAATAAAGTGATCCAATATATGATTTTTGATTAATTGCAAGTTCGTCTAAGGCAATATTTTTTATGTATACAGGACCACTTTACCAATTTTCAATTTTTGTTGAAGTGGCAGGGAAAAGTGAGCGAGGCCTCGGCAGAGGTAGCGCAGTTGAATGTGTACCTCGCCAGGGAGCTTTGGGATGGAATAGCATGCACTAGCCGGCACGTGTACACACGGTACATTGTGCATGGTTATCATCACTTGATATGTTTGACCCAAGGATTTCACCAAGTTAGCGATCAATGTCGTTGCCGGTTCTGTTCGCAGAATCGCGCTAAATACCACGCAGCGAGCTGCCAGACGCATCGGCGGTTTTTGCTTTTTTGCCCGGTGGGACGGTCGCTGAAGTGTTAAAATTGTATATAATGAATGAATTGTAATTATGTACTATTTTTATGTAACCTTAGAATGTTTTGCGACATATATATATATATATATATGTTTTGCAAGCCCTAGTATAAGTCTATGACAATCCAGGTATAAACAAGTGCGTATACCACTTAGTTGGCTACGATATCTAGCAAGTAACATAATTGGTATATGTGCATCGTTGTAGTGTCCATGTCGACAGGTATGTTGGGTAGGCGCGCCTTTACCTCTGATAACCTTTGTGATGTAAGTGTTTAGCCGCCAGCTGTAATGTCGACTTGTATATTGATTGTTGATAACCAAAATCTAATACCTACCTGCCAGTAACTTAGAGCTCGAGGTTGAGTAATCTACTTGGTTTCTAAATTAAATTATTGTCTTTCGCAACACCAGGCGTCTCGCCAGGTCGCTACGCGCTAATATATCGTTTACGTCATCAGCGTTGATCTGGCGGTGTGCTAGCAGAACTGGGCGAAAGTCCCTCGATGTAGGTGTTTTGTTCGTATATAGAATGCATGTGAGCTAGAATGCTCGTACATGTACTATAGTAGTATTAGTGCTAAGATGCTGTCAAATACGTTTATAATGAAAAACGTTATGTACGCATATATATATATATATATATATATATATATATATATATATATATATGTTTTCATAACATTTTTAATTATAAACGTATTTGACAGCACTATATATGCTTTTTCGCGTTTCGTGCTGACTTCCGTAAAATCAATTACTTCGAGAGGCTTCTTTTAATTGGTCCGACCACACTTGTAATACGGCAAGCTTATTTGAAGACCAACGGAAATGTTTTGCACTTTACGTCGTGGTTTTTGTTTAGTTGTAGTTATCTTGGTCAGCAACCCGTCCATCTCTCTTCCTCTGTTTCCTTTTATACTCTAGGTCTACTTTCTTCTGCAGGATCTTCTCTATCATTTGTGCTCCCTGTAACCACCTCTGCTCGTCTTCACATATCCCTGCTATCAGCTCGTTTACTGATCGAGTCTCGTTCTGAAAGACGTTTGCTGATGTTCGCTGTTCTTCAAGAGCTGGGCAGAAGCAGACGTTGTGAGTAACGTCGTCTACCACGCCCGTGACACATCTTGGGTCCTGCACGATCTTGATCTTATAGAGGTACGTTTGGACACAACCATGACCCGTTAAGACCTGGGTCAGGTAATAGGTTGTCTCTCCGTGGCCCCTGTTAAACCATACGGTCACTTGACCGAGATACATACTACGAGAGGCTTGCCTGTGATTTTCGTAGTGATAATTGCATCCTCTAGAGTTTCTGTAGTGAACGTTCGAACGGTGCATAGCATGCGCCTAGAAGCTGCTTATTCCTTCCGGGCTCTCGGCCAACTGTGCTCGATTTACCGACGTCATCGCTAGCCATAATAGTTGTAACCGATTTACGGCTGGTGTCGCGATCGTGGCCTGGTGGCAGCGTCTGCGACTGCCAGGTGTCAGGCCCCGGTTCAACGCTCACAAATGGCACTTTTTCATTCATTCCAAGGCTATTGGAATTCTAGGAGAATGCCACGCAAGAAAACAGCTCGCCCACAACTCCTTCTTTCTAATCAGCAACCGTTAGCAAAGCCCAAACAGAAGCGAGCCAATATATACAGGAGTCGCCAAGCTCAACCGCGACGCGCTTCTAAATTTAGCACTAATAGAAACATCCGTAGCAAGATGTAGGGCAGAGATGTTAAAGGCGCCTTGACAGACGTCCTCAGATCTTTGAGGGCATCAGTCCTGATTTAGCAGCGATCTTGAAGACGATTGCAGAAGCTCTAAAACCTCTCTTGGCCCTCCTTTCACGTGCAGAGAAGCTCAAAGTTTTTACATTATAATGTCAGATAACGAGAACTCAAAGGAATGTGAGGCCGCTCATGCTTTTTAGCTGTGGGTGACCCCAACAGGGCTACATGTCCTGTTTGTAGAGGTGCATTCACGAAAAAGGGTCTTGCCAGACATATGTGGGTCAGATACGCCGATGCCGCCGATGCGGCTGTCCACATCCTCTGGAAGAAGCATTTGATGTTAACAATCAATACTGGCCCGTCTCAACAACGGCCTTCCCAGACGTGTGAAGGTCGACCCGTCGGGAAGCGATATCTCCGGTGCTGCTAGATTGGTGAGCTCTCAGGAAAGCGCTAGCCAACGAAAATACGGAAGCTCTCTGCTTCAAACATTCAGATGCGCCTCTGAATCTCTTTATGCCCACACCTCCGGCGGTCACACTGCTTTCGTCAACCTCGCTTGAAGGAATACTAAATGTTATAAAGACCTTTAGCAGAAGTTCATCTGCCGGCCTAGACTTCACGAAACCCCGGTTGTTGCAAGACTTACTGTCGGGTGCACTGAGCAGTACGGCCGGACGACTAGCTTACGCCATTGCCAACGTGGTTGATGTGCTTAGATAGGGCTCGCCCTTGTCTAGTCTTTCACCATTTATCTTCAGGGCAAAAATGTTTGCATTAAAAGAGGATAGCTCATGAAACCGATCGCCTTCTCAGTCGTTCGCCAAGTGGCGGCAAAAATTGGCTGCTACGGTAATAGGGGTGCTATTTCAGCAACTCTTAATCAACACTAGATAGAATTCGCTACTTCTGGGGGTGCAGAGGTAGTAGCCCACTGTGCCCGTGCATGTTTACAATCGCGCAAAATACCGACGCTGCTGGTCACACCGGAGTTCCGAAACGTTTCAATAGAGAAAGAGAGACAATTTGCATCAAGTTGTGAAGCATCATTACTGTTTCACCAGACGAACCTGGCTTATAGTTCAAAAACATCCCATTTGGTCATGCCCAATAACGCTATGCTGTCGCAGACAGGTCTTTAGCAGGGTGACCCCCTGGGCTCTCCACTTTATTGTTTGTGAATAAAGGAAGTAGTGGATTCACTGCTTCCCCCCCCCCTCTAATCTCTGGTACTTGGATGACGTGGCTTTGGGTGGGGACCTCCCGACCATACTTGACGATATCCGGAAAGTCATTGACTTTGGTGCGATTAGCGGCCGGATCCTGAAACCGGTTAAATGGAAAATATATGTTGCAATCTACAACGGAATTGAGCTATTAAATTTAACTGATACATTTAGCTTACTTCCGAACTGGCGCGTAGCGGACAAGATTAACCGGGAGCTGCTAGGTATACCCTTATTACCGGACGGCATTGCAAAGGCGCTGACCAGTTAAAAAAACAAGCTTGACTTTATACTACCCCAATTGGGGGATCACTGCAGCCTATTCCATCTTAGGTCCTGTATTTTTTCTTAGACCCACATAATCGTTTCGTATTTTTTCATTTGAACACCTTTCATATGCATTACGTTTATATAAGGGCTAGAAATGAGCGAGATTATCCCACACTCAGACTAAATAAGCACATTTTACTTTGAACCGAGCACTGCGTCTGTAATCGCATAATAATTATACTTGTACACCCAACACAGTTGTTGCCGATTTAGTTACGCTTAGATTGTTGCTATGTTATTAGAAGTTGTAAGCAATGGAAAATTGAAAGTAAGTATCATACAAATAGTATCTCTCGCGCACAAGATTCTGACCCCCCATTCCCCATTCCCCACTCGCCCCTGTTTAGCTAGTTTAGTTAGTCTATTTGTTCCAAACATAATATTTAACAATGCAAAAAGCTAGCCGCTTCGCATTGCGGTTGGGGTCCGCACCTAAAACGCACTTATGCTACAAGACTTCACTGCTCCGGCATATTTTTAATTCAGTCCACAGACGCTTCCATATTCGATCAATTTGATCAGCTTATTGGTCGTCGATAGGCAATTATTATCGGCATGCTGGTGAACAAACAGCAGCAGCAGTGCGAAAGTCGAATGATGTTCACTTGTAGCCACTTGTTGCGCCACCACACTCGCAGCGCTCCTATATGACTTTGCAAACACCCATCCCCCCTATGGACGACGGCCGATCGGCGAGTATGCCGGCGTTTGACTGGCGATGACCGGCAGCTCTATCGGTTACATGTTCTTGGCTCCTTGTATGCTTACGACCTCGTTTGCATAAGCCCGCCCTTACTTAGTGAGACTGGTCGTAGTAGTAGTAGTAGTAGTAGCAATAGAGGCAGTGCTAGAAGCAGACCATGACTCTCGACCGAGGGCAACCTCGTAGAAACTTACCTCTCCTACGCAAAAACCCTCGCTGAGTTCTTCACCCATGGCAGCGGTAAGGTTCAGTCGCTGATGGCAGAGTCGCAGTTTAAGATCTAGCGCTCCGAAGAAGCGCGGCCGAAAACGCTGCCACTCACTGTGGTCCAGACAGTCACGATATTACGTACAGCGCCAACAGCGGTGAATACACGTTCAGTTGTAGGTCGCTGACGACACAGCACACGAAACGCAAATGATGTAAGTGAAGCAAACCATCCTACACCTACTATGCATCGACATAGTCAAAGTGGTTACTGCCAGCACACTTGCTGTAAGGTACAATTAACATATCGTTTACAGTTTGCGTTCGGCGCCACCCGTTACTGCGCAGGACTCTTGCGAAAGGCGACTGTGATATAACACGCGTCAGTTTGGGCTTGAACGTCAGACTTATTATGGCGCCGTGGTCTAGACAGTTAGTGCGCTAGCAATGGTGGGTGGCATCTACCGAGGTGTCATCGGTTTGCGTCATGTTGCTGAAGTTAAACGAATTTTGCCGTTCGAGCGATGCTCATTGAGAATGGGTGATAAACCGTACCGCTGAGAGTCAGCGACCATGCTGCTGTCACAGGGACTGTTGGGGAAACCCTGGATATTTCAGCATGTCTGCTTTTGCCGCCGCTCTAACTGCCTCGGATGTAAAAGAAGGACATATGTATTTAAGTCATGTCAAACGAATAATAAATTCTTCCATCACACCAGAAGTGTATGCCGTATTGTGTTGTCGATTCTATTTAGTCGGCTGCAGTTGGTAGGTCAGTGAATCAGAAGATGATGGGACTTCGGTCAAAACAATGCGGCGCGGTGCGTCAGATTTAAACTTAAGAATCGCGGCGATCCTGAAGAGTTGACGACAAAAATTGTATGTCGCGAATTCAACCCCCCACCGACTGGTGATGTGGGGCTCTGTCTGGTGCCACACCTGTCTTACTTATCAACAGCGAGTTAATACGCTACCGGTACCGGTGTGACGGTTTTTGACCTTAGCACAAGGAGTTGCAGATTTGATTCCAGTGCGATATATTATTATATTTAGGTACACTTGCAGTAATATAATATATGTGTAAAATACTTACAGAGGAACTTGCAAGTTGGTTTGATAGGGTGAACCATGGTCGACTCATTACAAAAATGCCGGTCCGAGGCGCACTGTGTTTGACTTTGCCATGGGAATGCTTGCTCATAATCAGCAGGGAATATCTGTTCAAGTTCTGTTTGCACTAAATACCAAACCAGCCACAAACATTGTGAACGATCCCCCAGAGGTGCTTCATTAGAACGGCTCCTGCATTTCCGAATAAAATGGCTCTCAATGAAACGCCCTCTATCTGTGCGGGGCACAGCCTTTATGCGGTGTGTGTGTGTGGAACATGTTCGTCTGTAAGAAATATGCAGAATGTTTTGCCAGTTAGTCGGTTAGCCAGCCAGTTAGCTTTGTCAGGTAATCAGGTTGATTAATTAAATAGTAATTTAGATACTATATACATTGTCTAACAGGTAACGCAGCTCATGGCACCAACACAAATTAGCATCGGCGTGCGATATAGAACCGGACATGTAAAATGTCATGAGAGGGTAACACTCGTGGAGGAGACTCTCAGCGAGTCGTTGCGATATCTACGAGGAAGTATCGAGTCAATGGCATTGGCAGCCATACAGCAGCAGCAGCAGCAGCGGCAACGACAACAGAAACAGCAACATCACCGACAACATTGATGACAAACATTGAGGTTTTACGTGAGGCGATAGGCGTGTACAGCTGCGAATGTATGAACGGAATGTTAGGCCCACGGGCCCACAAGCTGCTTGGTTGACATACAGATGGGCAAACACGCGGGGGTCTGCCGGGGGCCGTGTGGCAAACACAGCCACTGATGATGTGAACAAACGACGCCGATCGATGCGTCGGACCTTTGTCGGTTAGACGGGGGACCCTCGTCGGTCCTTTCGTGCCGGTCGGCGTGAACACACCTCCATCGTCATTGTCATGGACCTTTAGAAGCAAGCGTGCCGGCTTGCCTCGATGGTACCTCGATGCCGCGTCCCGTAACCGATCCGATATGATAATGCTCTGCTTAGCTCGCAACGGCACCAGCAACAGCATTACGGTAGCTACAATAGCAGGAAGGGGGGCGGGGGCGCATCAACAGCAACAACAGGAACAGCAACAATCACCATAAAAACATCGACACTGGGAACATCAACAACAACAACAGCAACAACAGCGACAACAACAACAGCAACATCAGTATCAACTGCAGTAACAACAGCAGCGACAACATAAATATCAACAGCAGGAATAACAACAACAACAACAACAACAACAACGATGGCAGTAAAACCAAATTGTTGTTGGCGTGGGTGTCTCCGCATCGTCGTCGTCATTGTTGTTGTTGTTGTTGTTGTTGTGGTGGTCGGTCGTTGTCATCGCTCCATTCGCCGTTACCTTCATGCAAACTGCGCCGCATATCTAAATAGAGAACGACAATGCTTCCATCCACTTCCCACCCTACTGCGGTCGTCCATACACGCTCGAAACGTAGTACACACAGATACACACACTCACACATCCTCATAGATTCGCTTTAAGCTACATATCTCTCTCTCTCTTTCTGAATATATATATATATATATATATATATATATATATATATATATATATATATATATATATATATATATATATATATATATATATATATATGTGTGTGTTTGCCAAAGGGTGAAAGAAGGCAAAGAAGTGATAGAAGTGATTTAAACGAGCTGATAAGCTGGTTTGGGGCTGCTTCATCCACTCGGTGTATGCAGAACAGTACGCACGTGGTAAAGCGCATCAGTCGGTGTGCTCATAGGAGTAGCGCTTCGATGCGGGGAAGCAAAGGAGGGCGCATCATACGTCCGTGTAGGAGGCTGGCCATAGGCGCAAACTCGGGCGACGACGAAACCGTCGGCACTACCGGGAGGCGCAGTTGTAGAAGTCCTCCGGCTCGTTGTCTATGGATCTACTTACCTGTCTACCTATCTATCTGGCTGCCCATTTATCTGCCTGGAACGGGGAGCAGCATCAGCTGAACTGGTGAAGCACACCATAGCACCTGCCCTCAAGCTCGTGCGGCTGTATTCACGATCATTACATATATAATATATATATATATATACTCTTACGATGATTACAGCGCTCTTTTACGGGCCTGTGTCCTAGCTCGGCTCTTTCGAGTGATCATCAAAGCTGTTTAAGGATATACATATCGTCTCGAAAACGCATTCGTTTTCGTGAAGTTTAAACATATATAGAATAGATGTTGTGCATGAATATCCTGAAGATATCACCGACCCAACACCCAAATAGCTATGTCTCTATGATGATATTTGGTGCAAATGACGGCAAAGAACAAGTGCAGCAACACTCACCGCAAGGGTGATAAAACCAGGTCCTATGGCACAGTTTGTCGTAGAACCCGGTGTGGACGAAAAAGCGGGTGGGAACGTGGCGTTGCTTGACGAACGATATCTTCCACGCATTGTCTAACATTGCCGGTGTCTTGTGTAACATTCTGGCACCTCCTTTACCTTCTGCTCAATGCCGCTACGGAACTATTGCCGTGAAATCGTAAGCGGAGGTTGAACACAGTTTACCACATTTTCGATGAGCGACGTCGTCCTCGACAGATTATAGGTTATGCACCTGTTCTGTGCGTTTCCTACGAGGCTCAAAGTTCTCTGCTTCACTGTGTCGAAAGCGTTAAACTGCTGGGCGGATAGGTACTCGCAAATTAGTGTGATACCACAGAGGTACAGAAGCGCCACCTAAGCTGTTTCCGACACTTAAATTGTTTAACCGCTGCACTTTTTACATGTCTCCAGTATTTCTTAGAGGCATTTTCCACGACTTTGGTACCACGAGATCGTGTTGTGCGAACACAATGGTAATGATCATGGATGATGTCCGCTAGATCACTGAGTAAGACGGAGATTAGAAACGGGCTGAGAGGATCGCCTGGAGATTACCGGTGGTTCGCAGGAAGGGCCGGTGTTCCTAAATTTCGTCATTTAGGATGACAGAGCAGGATAGCTACCAGTGTTCGCAACCCACGCCCGCAGCGGCTAGCTTCTTCATGACGATCTCCCTGGGAGCCGTGTCAAACGCCGTTTGAAGTCTAAAAATACAGTGCAAGCCTTGATACTTGACCATAATCGAGTACTTCACAATGCGGTCATCGTCGAACGTTCGGCACGAAATGGATGCTGTATTTGAGGGATCATTTCTTGTGCATTAAAGTAGAGGCTGAGTCGGCGCGCCAAGAGACTTGATAATATTGTGCAGATGCAGCTTTTCTTTGCAATGCCTCTCCAAGAGGATGGACAGACCGACCTGATTGTTGGAAATTCACCTCAGTTAAAGCTCTTTAAGAAGCTTTGAAGAAGCAATCGTACTTCAATAAACGTTTACCCTTCCTACAAAGAATTGACCAATAAAGTTAGTTACTGACACTTAAGCATTCTTTAAAAACGGATATGATTAACTGCTAGCCTTATTTTTTTTTAAACCGCAAAGCCTTTTTATTATTTCGTTTCTTCGTAACTTGATGAGGGATTTGGATGCGGTACAATAAAGACATTATTAAAACACCTTTGCTAGGTTTACAATATAACACTAAATATACATGGGTGTGTTAGCTGCTCTGTGAAGCAGCATTTTTTTTTTACGGGTGCTCAGTATTCGTCACTCGGTCACCAAGTCACCGCATTTTGCGGCATTGCACCAAGTGCATTCATTAATACTGTCTCGAGCGAAGAATTTACGCCATACCGGATGTGCAAACATACCGGATGTGCAAACAAAATATCATTATATTATTATGATAAATAAAGATCATACCGACGCTGGCAGCTGCTTTGTTACGGCTGCACATATTGGCACGCTTCGTGCACAAAAATTAGCGTCAAGGCGACATAGGCCACAAGGTGGATCTTGTCGTGACACAGAATATGATGAAATCCATGACGAGTAAATGGAGTATACAGCCACAGTGACGATCAAAGAACTAAATTATCTTGCTATGCCACACCAGTTGTTTCTTAGAACGATGCTCAACAAACGCTGCACACAGGAGCTGTCGTGGACAATCTAAGGCGTTTCCAGGTCGGTTTACTAGGCCTAAGCAATGCTATAGATAACCAACCTCCAGTGTATAGTATCAGCGCTTATCATCTTAAAGAGTTGACGCCAACATTTACTAAGATAGCATCACTGATATTATAGCTTTTTCTGGTATATCTAGGCACATTTTGTTTAACAAAGCAAAACTACCCGACCTAAGATGCAAGAGTTAAACTTTAATGCAGTTCTGGAGTAAAACAGCCTATTCTTAGCTAGTCACATGCTTGCCTAGTAGGCAATGAGTTTCCGGACTGTAAGTCATTCCCATTACTTAACGTGTTTGAGCCCGCTGAACCTGGTGGGCTGGAACGGGCGCATGTTAGAGAGAGCTAGATGGCCACGCGACAGACCTGCTACAAGCTCTATAGTTACCCTACATCTTCAAGGTAGCCGAAAAGAGCTTCAGTGAAGTTTGCTGACGGCAATTATGTCACACATGCCTTGACATAGTCGCACATTTAGACTACTGTTTGGTGCCTGTTGACAAATGTACATGCTAATATATCTACTTTTGTCATAGTACAGTGTCTGACTTTTCTTCTATCTGTCTACCGTTCACCTCTGTGATGATTTTCGCCGCTTCCTAAGCGGGAAACTGAATATGCATTTACATTTTCATGCTTAATTTAAGATAAACACACTTTTTCCCTAACCCAATTGTAGCATTTGTAACCTTAGTCGGTTTAGCGGGTACCTTGTCTTCATTAAATACCTGCATACATATAAGTGAACGAATTATGTATTTGCGGACCTGCCGTTTTATGATGCTTAATTCTATTATTTGCCTGTGATAAACCTATATGTATATGCGCGTTACAGGGTCACCTATTCCTTCAATTCGAGCATGAACAATTTTGTTAATGTATCTCAAAACTTTTCGGGTTGACCCTCAGCCAAAATTTAACGTCCCCGGGACTGCTTTTTGCACTGCCTTATGGACAGACCCCCACAAATACAGATGTGCAACGGTGAGACTCGAACCTGCGCACATATGTGTTCGGTCCCGAGGCGCATGCGAATGCATTACGCCACCGGGCCCGACTGTTCGGGTACCGAATACTAAGTAGAGAACATGGCAGATCTGCTGACGGGAACGGTAAGCGCCAGTTCATTTTCGGGAATATAATCTAGCCGGGCGACTTATACCTTGCACATGTCTGAAAGGATGTTTTCCACATCGTTTCAGACATGTACAAATCACTGTTGTCTCCTGCAGTTGAGCTAATGCACAACGAGATCTGCGATTAGAAAGAGAACAAAGGAGGCACAACATCACACTATCAGAGGGTAAATAATTACACTAATATTGTATTTAACGCTCAATAGTTTTAAACATGCAAATGTATTTTCACACATGTACCGTTATTACAACATAAAAATAAAAAGCATATAAAAAAAACAATACTAGCAATGCACGCGGTCCAATCGCTACACATCGGACCGGCTTGGTATAAAACTGATATGCGGGCTGCCTTTCCTTGTAAACACAATCGCCTTTTGCTTTCTCGTGTTGACTGCTAGCGTTGTAAAACATCTTCTACAATAATATATATATATATATATATATAATGCGCAGGTTACAATATAACAATATAGTCAGCTGTTGCCTAAACAGCACGGACGTGCTTCTGAATTTTCATCACCTGAACCCTCGAGGAGTTTACTCTCACGAATTGGGCCATGGAGTCCGTTTTGATTTTGTGTTCTTCCTGGTGAAAAATTCTGGATTCTTTGACGAGTAAGCGTGTAAAGAACCCTTCCACCCAATAATACATCCAGCAAACCTCGAAGTACTCAGTAGACATGGTAAATAGCGCTTTCGTTGGTTACACCCTTGGCACGGTACGAGTACGTCTACCGTATGGTTCCAACGTTCCAATCAACTCAATTTCAGTAGAAACAAAAACAAATACCGGTATCAACTAGCTGTACGACAGTAGCTTCAACAAATTAACGTGTACACCCAATCTTTTGTTTGAGCAGTACCAGCATATGTGTTGAGTGCGAAGAGAGTACCTGCGGTGACTCAATGTGTGTTGTGCCAGACGCCACGAAGTATTTCACGTGTCGTGCACGCCCAGCAGCGAACCGATTCTAACGGCTGAATTTTTGCCCACATGGAAATGCCGCGTGTGCGATGTATGTACCGCCGACCGGTCTATGAATACTTTATGAATTGTTTGGCCTGTTGCTACATCGATTCCAAAATAAGAGGTTGTGTATCTTTCATTATCCAATGTGTTATGGAGAGTGAGGTTTTCCAGGTAAACCTGACGCAGAAAGAGCTGTAAGTCAGGAACCGGAGTTAGATGTCGAGATGATCGACTCTATGGATCTACTCCACTCTCCGATCTCTCGCCCCCGCAGTCACGTAAGGAACCTGTATTAGTTATTGGCGCTCTTTCAAAAAAAGTCGTTCCTCCTTCAAAAAAAGTCGACAGCAGTTCGAGCGGCGCCGAATTTGGATTTGAATAGTGTAGTAGCAGAGATCAAAAATATCGAGGGGGCTCAAACGACTCCGTAGCAGTTTATAGTAGTAGTAGTCTTTATAGTATTTATAGTAGTTTATAGTAGTTTTTCTTTAAACAGGGTATCACGGGGCTATGAAGCTTCAAAACAACACGAGTGTCTTGGCAGTCAGGGTGTTTAGCATCAAGGTGAGGGTCGTCCGACGCAAATATCAGCTGCATATTTTAGCGGTACCTTTGGTTGCCGCAGACAGTAAGGTTGCAAACGACATTATCGCCAGCAAAGCATCTGTAACGAATGCGCCCTTCTCTGCTCTCCATCTGATGACCCAGACACAGGCTATGGAGTGTTGTCGGTTTGGCTATAACGAAGAGGTTGCCAACAACAACTTACTATTAGTCGGCCAGCCCGGACAGAACTCCGATTAAACTCGCAACATATCATCAATGGGACAATGTGAGGGATCTCCATGTAGCCCTGGCAAATTATATTGCTATCTCGCATCGTCGTCGCGGCGTACGTCCGTTCGCCAGAAACTATATCAACTTTTAGACTTGCCGGAAATCTTCTCAGCGGACTCTGTTTGATGCAGCCGAGCATCCCTCTCATTCTGAATGGAAACTTTAAAGCTCAATTATAATGGTTGACGTACAGTCGCACGGTAGCCTTTCAGGTGACGTTGGCCAAGTTTGATTGCAGAATCGTCAATTCAGTCACCATACCGACTTATCTTGGTTATAATGAAAGCTTCGTCATAGATCGTTTGGCGGAAAATGTGGGCGTTGACAAAGTTAGCCTCCCCACATGCGGTCCCACACAGAGCGCCCACATGCGGTCCCATATGTCCATCATGGTAGACCTTGAGGTGCAAAGCTTACTCTCACTTGACGCGAGGAGCAAGCTCGTCTGCCAATTGAACATGGACAGCTCATGCCAGCAACGAATTCAATTCACGTCGATAGCTACGCACGGCATTTGGCATTATATATATATATATATATATATATATATACACTCAATGTCTGCAATGTACAAAGTGATTAGACAGAAGCATAAAAAAAGACCTTACTTGAAGGCCTTTTCGGTTTATCAGCCCAGCGTCGCTAGGAGTCTATCATTACGCTCACACAGGACCCACGCTTATCCCCCACTCCCCCGTTTAATCTTTCATTGCAATGATCTCCGCCGTAACAAGCGTGAAGACCTATCGCGACTGGCATCTTTTGATTACCCGTCGCGTCACTTCATGTGTTCACCCTCAGTTATCCAATTTCTCCCCTCTCTTGGCATCCCCAGTTATTCAGTTTCTCCCCCTTGTCAGCTTTCCCACGTCGCTATGTCCCATGGCTAGCAAAGGCTCTCCCTGGTTCCAGCCAGACACCCAAGCAAGCACGCAAGTTACGGAGAAGACACACGTACCGCTGGATGCCCTCTGCCGTCAGAACAAGTCTGATGGCCTGAAGTCGTGGCAAACCGGACAGAGGCAAAAAGAGCCTTACTGTGCCAGCCCACAAACGCACGAGAGGGGAGGGACGAGGCACTCTTCTTTTTTTTTCGAGCTTCACGAGGGGCTAGATACAGAGGAACAGGGCGTACCGAGGTCCATGGACGGACAAACAGACGGACGGACGGATGATGGAAGTCAGCGAAGCAGCTCATTTGTTAAGGAATGTGGTCATTTCCAGCCACTTGCAGTAGCGGCAGCGGTAGCAGCAGCAACGCCAGCTAGGCTGTGTGCTCTATGTGCGCTCTCTGCCTGCTGTTTCGCTGAAGCCTTTGCCTTAGCATTATCCTTAGTTGTAGCTCGAGCAAGCAAGCTAGACCAAGCTACACCAAGCTGCACGGAACAAGCGTCTTGACAGCGTCTGTCAGCCATACATGTATGTGGACGGGGCCATACTGGAAGCGTGGGCAGCATCACAGCGTGGGGAGAGCATCGTGAGACGAGGACGTCATGGCAGCTCAGCTGGCTGGCTAGCTGTAAGGAGCCGACAGAACCCCCGCTAGTGGGCGAGTCGGTACGACGGGCGAGTTCGTGTGTCGGTGCGGCTGTCTCTCAGAAGTATCGAGCGGACGAGATGAGATGGCTTGACCGACCGACCCACCCCTACTCTATATCCGGACGGCCAAAGTGGCGGCGGCGGCGGTCGCCCCGTAACTAGGCGACCGATGATAAACCATGCTAGCCCCCGCGCTACTCGATGAAAAAGCATTCGAAGCAACGGAGATAGATGAAGGAATGATCGGAATTTCGGCCATCAACGCCGGCCGGCCGCCCGACTAGCCACTTTCAGGCCCAGGCCACATGTCTGGATACTCCACAACCATCCCGCATCTACTCACAGACGCCACTGCCACCGACGCCACCGTCGTCCGAAGGCACGCTTGACGTCGGCGATCGGGGAACGTCTAGCTCGTCTCAGCAACGATGGACATCGCGTGGCCCATCGCGGCGTCGTTCTCCTCGAAGACAATCGACGTGCGTGAAACCAAGCGAGCGAACCAAGCGTGTGGCGGCAACCACGTCGCTTGGCCGTTGGCTAGGTTGCGAATTCGCCAGAAGAAAGAGCGACATGCTTGTGCCGCGTTCGTACGAGCGCGCATTAAAGCTCGTTGCCACAAATGGAATTTTTATCGAAACGATCAGAACAATAAACTTAAATGGATTCTGGACGTCCTGCAGAAGGAATGCTTGTCGGCTCAAATATGCTCTATCGTTGCATGCAGCGTTGCATTGCATTATTTTGCAGAGAGTGTGGTCGCAGCCGTATCGTATGACTAATAGCCACACAACTTTTTGTTTACTGCATTCAGTTTCAGCGTTTTTTTTTTCATGTACGAAGCAGAAATCAATGGTCAAAGGTAAAGTATACTGCGCTCGTAATGTATGTTATGTAAAACGAGTGTAATTTATAGGCTACTGCTCGAGTATGTTAACGTCACGGCTATATATATATATATATAGTGTCGTAGCTACTCTAAATAAAAGACTGTTGAGTCGTCAATTTTACTTAGACTTAACTTAACAATCCTTTACCGTTGATGGTATACTGTATGTTGAAGTGTTATGTCATATGTGGGTTTGCGCAAAAAGAGCTGGTCTAGTACTGAACACCACTGCAAGTAAAATGCCAATAAATAGATAATCTACGCCTTAAAACGATGCATTAAACGGGGGACTTTGTGGAACTATTTGTAGATGTCCTAAGCTGACTAATTGCAGAACTATTTGTAGATATCTTAAGCTAACAATTTCACACTTTTCGCACACCCCCAGCGTTTGTCTACTTTATTTTGCTTGTCCCAATCAGCCCTCTGGTTCACATATCGCATAAAGAGTGCGACCAAATACATTCTCGACATTTAAGCAGAAATCTGTGGTTCATAAACCACCGTAGATTCCACCGTTTTGTAGATCCTTCGTCAGCAGTAGGCCACCTTCCAGCACGTAGACCAGCCTATTTTGTTGTCATATTTTCGTCATGCCACAGATGGTGATGGCGGTAGGCCTAACGACTTCGATTATCGTAACTCTGTTTGCATTGCTATTTCTTTTGCTTTTCTCTAACCGCTTTGCCACTCGGTCTCTCTCTCTCTCTCTCCCTCTTTCTTGCTCTAATACCTGTTCGTTTGTTTGGCCTACGAAATCCCAAATACGGTGGGGTCACGACACACCAACAACCGCACAACAGCAGTAATAATAATAATAGCAATATAACAATAGTAATCATAATAACAGAAACAACAAATTATTAACAACATAACCATGCCATCAACAACAACAACGCCAACAACAACAACAACAACAACAACAACATGCGTAGACGGGGTTGAGGACGAAAATGGTATTGCTGGGCTGCTGCTGCTGCTGCTACTGCGGCTTCACGTTGAAGGAGCTTACGGCTCTTTCTCATGCCTTCACCTTAGCGAGGGGGTGTACAATTGGCATCGACGACAACGCTTGTTTGACGTCTGCAGGTGGCAGCGACGGGAGCGACGGAGGCAGGGCCCGAGAGAGAGAGAAATAGAGAGCAAGCAAAGCAAAGCAAAGCGATGCGATGACCGCCGTCAGCCATAGCGCCGATCGGAGAAATTGGTCAGCCGTAGTAGGTAGAGCAAATCATTTCACTCGTTCATACGAGCATAGGAGCCCGTATATAGCAGAGCAACTGAACTGTAGCTGACAGCTGGCCTCACAGTTTGCGTGACAAGGACGACGACGACGATTGCAACAACAACAACGGCAAGAAAAGCAAAAATAACAACAACAATCACAACAGCGAGAACATCGACAACAACAACAACAACCACAACAGCGAGATAATCGACAACAACCACAACAGCGAGAACATCGACAACAGCAATCATAGCAGCGAGAACATCGACAACAACATCCACCACATTAACAACAACCACAACAGCGAAAACAACAATAACAACGCAAGCATCACTAGCAACAACAGCGACAAACAGGGCCACAAACTAAACCACCAAAGCCGATCAAATCGCTTCAGGTTTAATAAGCGTACAGGGAAAAAACTAACAAAGATTAGTGATCGGGAGAGCAGGGATATTGTTGGCAAGACGACATAGACCCGGTTCCCATTTGTGACAAAAACAGTGTTAGAAGAACATGTCCTTGTTATTTTTTCGGGGAATTTTTTCGTATATATATATATATATATATTTCTCTGCCTCCAGCTCTATGAGTCTACTACTACAAATACTATATGTGCTACTTCTGCTTGAGTTTTATTTTTATTCGGCTTTTTTCCCACTTTAGGCGTTCGTTTTCGACTGTTCGGCCGCTCCAGTGCTCCAAAGTAATAATGCAACATTCTCGCCATTTTCCTTTAAAGGACGAAGTACAAGGCGACTGTGTGTAGCGGATTTATGGAACCTGTATGGAAAATGCCCCTGGTGTTGTTTTTCAGGCTATGACAGCTGCTGCTGGTGGTGTTTTTGTTGGTTGCCCTGTGTTCTCGGCGATCAAATTGATGTCGGAACGGTCGAGGATCGATGTGATTGATATAGGCTCGATTGCGCGGAAAACTCGATCCATCGACAAACTGCGTGACGTGTCGTCATCGGCATCATTGCTATCACAATTGCTTCAATTGTTGTTGTTATTGCTATTGTTGTCATTGTTGCTGCTGACATTGTTGCAGTTAATACTATTGTTGTTGTTGTTGTTGTTTTCTGTTGTTGTTGTTGCTGTTGTTGTTGTTGTTGTTGTTGTTGTTGTTTTCTGTTGTTGTTGTTGTTGTTGTCGTCGCCGTTGTTGTTTCCGTTGTTCCGTTGTTTGTACCGTTATTGTGACGTTGGCCTGCTTTGTACCGCTTCCAGCCATTGTTACGCTGCGCTGTTGTTGTAATTTGCCAATTGTCACGTTGACCATTGATAGACAGCTCGGCGGACATTGTTGCGTGGCTCGGCAAGTTGACTGAGGGTTGGAAGAGCGAGCAAGCAGATAAATGCACGAAAAACTGCTGCCGGTACGAGACCTGTGCGACGGCCGTCTCGCCAACCTCGTCTTGCTTCTGGGTGGACGCTCGGACGTCGGCGCAAACCACCAATCAGCTTGCGGCGATGATTATCACTCGTCGAATTCCGAACGCAATGGACCGTTCAATGGAAGCAAAGACACAGTCACAGCTTGGCGTCGACCTGGCTCGATCGATGCGGCAACTAGCAGCGGTAAGTGTAACAGCCAGCCGAGTAGGTAGCATACAATTGTCTGCACGACCAGCACAGGTCGTTGGCGATTGGGAACGCCTGTCAAGGCAAGACGATCTCCGGCTAACGACAACCCGATGGTCCGAAAGCTTGTCAACCGGTAGGTCTCTAACGTACTCTTGAAGGAATATATATATATATATATATATATGCATATATATATATATATATATATATATATATATATATATATATATATATATATATATATATATATATATATATATATGCATACAAGTAAATACATACATCCCTTTAATTACAAAAAATACATTTTGCATAAAATGATTAGCTCGACAATCGAAAAATCTAAGGTTTCACTTTACGGTCGACATTTAAGATTATAATTAAGATCGCACTGTAATAAAGATCGTTCTTTTAACGGTCTGTTCTCCGTCAAAGCCCAATGACAATTATTGACACAGAATAAGACTCTCGTCTTATCACTAGACAAAGTATTAATAGACTTGATCTTTACAAGCGATTTCAAAATAAGATGAGCAACTCATTATTGTTTACGAATTTATCATGCACCTGTGGTACGAATCCTGCGTCTCCGTTCATGTCGGCTTAGTTATAACCAGAGCTTCGCTTTGTCCCTTATTGTATATCTTGTTTTTTTTTCTAGAACAAGCTTTGTACAGAGGACATACGGTTCCACAGTCACATGCACTAGAGTGTGCCGTATTTAAATGAGTTTAAAATTTCATTAAGTTAAATTAAAAAGAGGCGCGTAGATTTCTGTGAGATGGTGAGTATCTTATTAATAATGTGCATGTGTTCTTTCTGGAGTGACTTTAGCATTGCATATTATTGTATAAATGTTTCGTGCGGAAACATGCTGTAGCACCAGAGTACGACCTAACAAGTGCGCATCGTTAATTCAGCCTTTGCAGCATCGCCGCAATACTTTGCGTATTATTTCTGTAGACGTTTTACCAACCATATTGTTTTTGAGATCCATAGAGGTAATTGTTAGAAGAAGAGAATCTTGGACCTCAACAAGAGAGAGGCGGAACCACGCATCTGCAACGTCGGACTCGACAAATGTCGCCAATACCTAATTAAAGCGAACGCTGCTTGAATGAATCCTAACTCATGGAGGATTGTACCGGGTCTTATTATATTATATGAGGGTCTTCAGTTTTCCCACGGAGGGGGGGAGACAACGCCCCACTAATGGCGTTTTAGCCAAACCGTGCGTTAGTTCCTTCTAGAGAGAATTAAAACTAACCTGTCAGAATGCCCATCTATATTCCCATTCGTACATAGCTCCCGTAACGACATGTAACCATTTAAGACTGCGTAAATTACCTAGTTTATAAGGGTCTGCCATCAAGGCGACCTTCAACAGACAAAAACTTTAAAGTTGGAAGCCTTTTTAGCATTGGTTGTGCGCATTTCTCCCTGGTTGACAAGGAATGACCCTGCTGTTAACCCGCCTCGTGGCGTTACGAGAAAAATTCCTAACGCTTGTGTACACAGGGGTCCAGGTGACGTCTCTATATTAAACAATATCGAAAAAAAAAACGTTTATAGCTTTCATTTGATTATCGTTAACCTTTGTCTTAAATTATTGACGTGAAAAGCTACTAATATATGCAAGAATAACGCCTCTTCTTAAAGCGAATATCATAAACCGCCGGTGAGTATGACCGGGCAATTATCTTGAATAGTATAGAGATCAAGTCATAATGGTAGTGCGTTTTCACATCTTAGTGGGAATGTGGTTGCGTTGCGGGAATGTACTGAGAAATATAACAGACGCCAACCTTTCTCTAAAGTCACTAGATCTTTGTTCTGTATTAATTGGAAATAGATGTATAAGTGGCGTAATCTTGTCTTTGGGATAAGGCGCAGAACATTATATTACAGCAATAAAACTGCTTTCTCTTAAACCGTTCGACTAGACCAAAAACGCGGCCGGACACATATAGGGGGCAAATGTGAAGTGATTGCTTGATAATATATGTTTAATTTATAAATGACAATCGTATGCTTTCGTTACAAGAATGTCCTGTGCCAATCGACTATAGACAATGGTGGGGCTAATACAAGGTGCGGGCCGTAATAAAGCAACAATGTTTTTAATTATTAATAAATAATTCAATCCAAATATCTCTGTGTTATTCCCCCGGCCAAGAAAATGCAACTTGCTATGAAACTTAATTGAGTGGTGAGTGTATGTGGCCATGGGTTTATGTTTAAAGCATTCAGCTTACTGGAATCTAATTCTTTAGCGAAATATACATTTTGGACTTATAATATAATATTTGATTAGTGGTGGCTATGTTGTAAATCGTACCGCTCCGAGCTGTAAGGATAAACCAGCTTATCGGCGCCAACGCTCAGAAACATTTTCTGGATCTGTTACTGCGCGGAATTCTCAAATACGTGAATATTCAGTAATAAAAGCATTTATCCGCGTGCCTAAGGGCAACAATATTTTTAGTCTTGCCTTTTTAGCAAAGTCATTCGGAAGGGGTGATAAGTCTCGAATAGAATTTAAACGGTTAAAGAGCAATGGCTTTGCGTGGGAGCAAGGCCACGCGAGGAATGCAGGAGCGTTTCTCTGGGAAGGTAGTTTAGTGGCAAATACACCGGCTTACGTAAGCTTAATTCTGAAAAACCGGTTACTTATAAGCCACCACGGCTACTAAACGAAAAACGTCTAATACACTATCAGTAATAATTCGTTGGACGTTTCCATCTTTTGGTGACAGAGCTTGCAGTCATTCAACAAGCTATTATCGACCTGGCATAAATTGTGGAATTCCGCTGTTTTAACTAATCTTGTAGTGAAGGTAAGCATATAAACAATATATATGCTTATAGATTTGCCGCAAGGACTGTTAGGTAAACCATAGATTCCTAAAATTTCTGCTTATACGAATGCTCTAAGCACCCCTGATATAAAAGGGTAACCTGTGCTTCAGTTGTACCTGTCAAGAGAATAATAAATCCATATATATATATATAATATATATATATATATATATATATATATATATATATATATATATATATATATATATATAACACACATTGACGCATATATATGGCCACACTAATATGCTGTCCAATTAATTGAACATGAATTTGTTAACTTGTCGCCTCGACCACTTACATTTTAGCTAGCCGAAATAGCCTAACCTGGTCGGCGGTCGACACATGTTTTTGGTTCTGTAAATAAAGGATAGAGAGAGCGAGAGAGAGAGGAATAGAGCGAAGGGAAACGCAGCGGGTGCCCGATTGTCGGGCCAAACTGTGTTCGAAACACTAAGTAGACGGGGGCAATAGAAGCCCTCAAGTGAAGTAAAATATTTTCAGGCTAGCCATTTTCCCAGCCACGAACGGTGGCTGGGCAGCGTCAGCATCAGCAGCAGCAATGCCGTCGCTTTCACTACCGCCTCATCTTGCCTATTCGACGTGGTTCGACGTAGCAGGCCGGGCGCTTGCCCTCTAGGCCTTAGGCGAGTTCATGCAGGCGTCTATCGGTTCGTCCGTGGCGGCGCACGCCACAACGCCGATGGGCGGCCCAGGCCAACGTCCACCACCACCAACGAATTTGTGGATTAGTTTGGCGGCTTTAGCCATAATGAATATTCCCGCCACCCTCCACCCCTCCCCCCACCGCACCCCCGTTCGCTGTCCTTCTTCTCCCGCCCTTTCTGGACGGTCTCCGACTCTCTACTTTTGTCGTCTAATTAGGAGGAGATTGCCCGCCACGTGACCGCTGCAGAGGTACGACAGGGAACACGGCGCGTGCCCACTTAGGTCGCCGTATAATATATATATATATATATAATGATGAGGGAAAACAAGGAGCGAGCAGTTTGTGGGGCCTTTGTCCACCGCACGTTGCGCTTGTATGGCAGGTCAACCGCCTGCTTTAGCTAAAGCGAGAGAGACATAAGCGTCTTACTCATGGCCGCTTATACTCAGGCCAACTAAATAGCAAGGGGATTAAATTGCGATCAGTTTGCTCTACTTTAGGCGGTGTCCCGAACCACAGCAGCATCGGCGGGCCTTGCGGGCCCCGCAAAGCGCTCTCTGGGCGCGGTCAGCGTTTCCCATCAACGACTACTGCCTTCTTGAGTCCTTTAGAGGTAACAACACGACATGTTAACGTATGTACTTATTTTAAGGTTTTGTAGAGGTCGGCAAAAAAATAACTTTACTTAATGGAAGGGGGCGGAAACGTCTTGTTTATGAGAAAGACTAAAATGTATAAAAGTTGTTATTTCTACTTTTTTTATCTGCATAGTTGTGCAAAAATCTAGAGAACTGGTAAACTGTCCGACTGACAGTGTTTAGAAATTCTGCATTTTTTAGGGTTGAAGCTTTCACGTTCAGAACCGTATGATTTTGCCACAACGGCCAAAAATGCACACCTAAGAGACTATTCTGGGTACCAAAGTGATATCGTTGCCATAGTTGATATGTTTTACGTTGAAGCTTTCACGTTCAGAGCCGTGGAATTTTGTCATTACGTTTCCGCCCCCTCCGTCTATTGGGAAAAAGATTGTCTTGCCGAGTGCTACCAAACCTTAAAATATGTACATAACGGTCTGATACACCCCTGCTGAAGCAGGCCAAAGTGCTAGCAAGGATACGTGCCTTTACCCTCAGCGAAAAAAGTCCAGTCAGTTGGCAACTACCTAACGCAGCATCGATACGGAAATTATAAGCATTACATTTGCTATTACCTGAGAACAATCTTTTAGGCAAAGATGTTTGGTCTTAATGGCAATATTTTACGGTTCAGGACGTCAAAACTTTAGCGTAAAACAACGCAGCATATCGACGTTTGACGACTTTCCTTAATCCGGCTATTCGCCTTTTACTAACTTGCGTCGGGTGTCATTCTGCGTATGTGACATTTTCACGCCAAGCACTTGGGTTTGCTTGTATTATTTCACCAAGAAACTTTAATGCATACTTTAACAAAAAGCGGAAAATAAACGGGGAAATCGCTGGCTGGTGCAAGTAGTGTTGATTGATACGTATCATGAGAACATGTTAGTTGTAACATACTTGGGCACTCACATGCAAGCACGCGGTGTTGGCTCAGGTGCTGTTAATAACAACGTAACGAGCTGACTCTTCAAGCATTACACAGGCACATATTCAACTGACTTTGGTTCATTTATCGCGGATATTAAGAATACGTGTGACATATTATGTCAACATTACTTTATGTTAAATGACTATATCGCATTATTTTAGAGTATTTTTTCTTTAAAAAAATTGACTTGCGTAATAATTATAGTCTATATTCTTATAGTATAAATATACTATAATATTTACTTATGAGTCTCTTACCAAAAAAAGGATGATTGCATCTATCGAATAACACAGAGAAACAACATAAAGAACCTTCAGAGACTAGCATTTTCTTGTCAGTTTGATATTGTGGAGCATATCGGGATTAAACTTACGGCTCACAGAGCTTGACGTAGTCGATCGTAGGCATCTAGCTATTGCAGCCCGTATATATATAAATTAGGAAGGCTTATTTTGGAAATTAAGTTACCTTTAATTCCCAAAGGTTAGGTAAACAACTGATAAACTTGCTAGATTACCTGTATGTAAATCAAACTTTGATAGGCGCAGGCACTTAAACGGCCAGTTTGTCTTGGCTAAGGCTGCCTTGCTCTAAAGGAATACCAATATTGCCGAGCCTGGAAAGGGTGGGAAAAGGAGCCCAAATTTAGCAGGTTTTTCAATCTCACAAATTTCAGTTACACAAAAAAATGTTATTTTATTGAAAATCTGCAAATGAAACCCCCGCACATGCGTACAATCTGCTGCTGCTACTGCCGTCGCCGTATGCTTGACATGCACATTTATCGCCGCCAGAATCTACACCCCAATGCGCCCGACCACCCTCTGGAGCCTCCATGGGCCTTCCTCGAACGACTTGTTCAGCCCGAAGTTTCCCGGACCGCCGCTGCATTCGGTCCTACTCGGGATACTGTTGCGGATGCTGTTCTTGCCGCGGCTCCGATCCTTACGGCTGGTGCCTCTGGGCAACCCCGACCAATGACGTCGATTGATGATCGCCAGCCTAGAGTTGAGTCTTCTCATAGAGAATTGACCGCTATTGACCACTTATTGCTGGCTCGAATCCATTGATTGGCCCCCGCTCTCGTCGCTGGCTCAGTCGGGGAAGAGGAGATATTAATCTCGCTCAATCTTTGCTTTACCGGGGATTACGTAAATCGAGTACCGCCGTGCGTACGTGGAGGACAAATGCCGAAATTGGTGGCTAGCGCCAGCAGCCAGCTGGTCGAATCGATCAATATCGAGAGAACGTGTCGACTATCTAGAATAAATAGTTGTGCATATAGACGAACACACGCACCTCAGACGTTAGCATAGCAAGCGTTGACGTGCAGTCGCTGTAGTTAGTCTCCGCTAACTTATCCAAGCCGGTCATTGATTGCCGGTTTCGTTGTTGCTCAACGCGCTACATGTCTCTCGCGTAGTGACTAATTGGTAGAAGTTGTAGCAGATATTAGCGATCTGTTGGTATGCACTCCAACGTTGGATCTCCAATTTAAGTTCCGCCAACCTGTTGCTGAAACAGCGATGGCAGCAGTGGTTCTTCGACTATCCTGACTTTTTTTTAAGATGTTCAACTTCAACAGAATTGTGAAATTGAGATACTTCCATACGAAACAATAGTTGTACCAAAATGAGCAACGTCTGGGACTTTGCCATGGTCAACACGTGGCGCTGCTGCAGCGCGTTCGAGACAGGTTAATTAAGCGTCTGTCTTGATGCTGCAATATCGCTCGTATCGAAATTGCACTTTCTAGTGCAGAGCAGTGCAAACGTCGTTTTTTTTAAATAGATTATTAAAAAAATTCTGAGCATTTTAGTGTAAGGTCGGACAATCTACGGAATGGTTTACCTACGATCCACGTACTCGAAATAGGTAATGCTGAGGCTGTTACTAATGCCTGTGCGTGACATATAGCCCGCCGCGCACATGACGGTGATGATGTGTTAAAGCTCCTCTTTCAATATCGTAACTCCTTACACAATGCTCCTAAGCGCCACAGTTATTTACACGTGAGTTTGTTAGTGGCAGATGATAGATGGTTTGTAACCTCTCCTTCCGGCAGGACCCTCCGACCATCCACGTTGTCGATAAAGTGACGTGTAGTGCTTAAAAAATACAATCACACACATTTATGTATGTATTTTGATACACTATATTGTACACTAATTAAATTACAGTACTGCAATCGCTGACGACACAACCATGTATCGTACAAACCAATCGCCCCATCTTCTTGCACTGCGATTTGCTGATGGGCTGCATAGATAATTCTAATGTCTACATGCAACTCATTTTAATGGCAGCTCTTCTTGTATTTGCCGTAATCTTTTTTGAAAGCAAAATACTGCACAATTTTGTAGTCTTCATGTGGTCGTCAACACTTTAGCACTACAACGATCTTTTAATCTCCCTAATGACAAATTCGCTCTCCCCACATGGTGAACATGAAATATTCTTACCCCATTTGATCACAATACAAAATATGACCGTACCTAACCAAAACGACTAAGTCAAACGTTGCTGAATAAGGTCGGGAAGCGGTGTACTACTACTTTGATAGAAGTACGTTCCCTTATGAGCACAAAAGGTATTTTGTTCCCATACGTTGCTGGCCACTGCTATGGTTCGCTCTAACAATGCTGTTCCGACCCCCTAATGATCATCGCGTCGAAGGAAAGGGGGAGGTGGGGTTCAAGTTCAAAATTCAATGAAGTACTGCAATCTTGTGATGACGCCTCACGGACACTATCTGCAAACAACGACGACGTACACCTGCTAAGTCCACAGTTCCCAAAATAACAACAGGATTCCTAGGCGATGCCCTAGGAATGTTTGTTCCTCGTAATACAGTTCCTCGTACCTTGCCTTGCCCGTTGCAAATGACGGGGAAAATTCAAACTTATTCTGCCGGTAATTCTCTAACATACTTGGTTGCAAAGCAACACCCCATTACGTTGTGGCATCATAGATAGCCATAGTTGTAACGGAACCAGCGGAGCGACAGCTGCATGTGGCATGCCCACTGCTTTAGTAAATCGGCGGCGCATCCTTATAGAGCTACACCTGTCCGACCCCATGCAGTAGAAAGAAGTGTATAGACCGTTTTAATGTAAGAGAATGTTGATCGTGGCAGCTCCCTTAATGCAGGCCTCGGTGCCAGCAGTGTAGGAGTGTGCATCCATGTATGTACGTTATGTAGACGCTTATATCCACATCTGTAGTAAAAATCCGCCCATCCGCTTACACTTGCGACAGAATGTCGACCATAAATCTGCTAGGTCACTGGAGTCGTGTCCCAAAATGATCTAAAAAAGACAGCCGTTTTTAAGGACTACAGTCATACCGTTCCAGCTTCAGAAGAACATACATCGTCATTCACTTAAAGGCCATTTGTGGTATCGCAGGAAACAGCTCAAAGGTGAAACGTCACTAGCTCTTCCGGCGGATGTATCGATATATGCGTTTTCACATAATGCGCGCATACTCGAGTTTGTAGCAAGTGTTGCTATCTATAGCTACAAAGTCATGTTTACTACGACGATTTAAGTCGACGAAACGCTGACTGCCTTGATGTTCCATTCTTGAGCCTCAACGCAGCTATACATTTTGCAGCAGCAGCAGTATGCAGTATAGAACGTCGCCGAAAATCGGTATGCTATCTCGGCGCCGTCATGGCCCCGCTTATCTGTACGCGCGTTCCCTAGGCTGTTCCTGCCGAAAAATGCTGACTAACTTCTGGCTGGCCTGCGGTCTGCCATCTCGGTCACCCCTTCTGTCCCTTTCTCGTTGGTTGCGGCTGGTGCCGCTTGATACTTGATTCTCTACGCAACATTTTAACGCACACGATAAGCATACTATATTTACACGCCTTCCCATAGCCATCCACTTTTCACACACACACATCTACATATATACATACGTGCAGACACATACATGCATACATACAAACACATATATATATATATATATATATATATATATATATATTGTATACACAACGATACCCGAATGCTCACACAATGGCACTGTGGGCAGCAAGGCAACAGCAACGATTACGGCTGCTGACAAAGGTGGATTGGGTTCCGCCAAGGGAAACAGACGAAGAAGAAAAAGAAGAAGATGAAGAAGAAAAATAAAAAGGGGCAGGAGAGGAGAAACCAGAAGGAAAAGGTATCGGAAGCCCAAACGATAGCGAAGGCGCACCACGCTCTGTCGTAGGCTAGTGGACAAGTGGACCGGACCTGACTGCTTCGGCTGCCTCCTATCCCGCCTACCCCTTCGACTTCAGCCATCTGGAAAACATTTATTTTTCCTTCCGGTAGCCGCCTAGTGGTGGTTTTCGTGTGATGCGGCTACTGCTGCTGCTGTTGTTGCTGTTGCTACCGCGTTTCTCCTTGGTTCCTCGATCGGCTTAGGTTTCCGCCGTGTAGGGTCCGAGACAAAGAGGCAGATATATCGAGAGACGGAAAGAGAGAGAGAGAGAGACAGCACCGATTTGGACAACCATTTCCTTTTCAGTGTGCCATGTATGACAAAATAAGACCAACAGGAGTAGAAGCAGCGTCCCCTCGTTTGACCTCGTTGACTCAAGTGCACAAACGATATCGAAGCAACCAACAAGCCAACATCGGCACTGCCGCAAAAAATGTCGGCTATTGCAATGACCACAAGAATAAAAATAACAATAACGACAACAACATTTTCACTGCACGGCAATCAATGATCACAGAAACAACAAACGAACAACAATCATGACATTAGCAACAACGGTAGCAAGAAGAACAATGGCAACACGACCAACAACAACAACAGGGACAAGAGTTACAATACGATCGTTACAGATATACATTATTTCCATTGTTGTAACTAACGTAATTATAATCATTGCTCTTATTAATATGTTCGACAAATACGGCTATCATTACTATACGAGCAACAAAGAAGACGGCAGCAAGAACTACAACAACAAGAGCGATCGCCCAATTCCTGTGGGCGATTGCAGCGGTAACAATAAGAGCAGTCAGTAATTACGACGATGATTATGATGATGTTGTAAATGTAAATGCAACAACAAAACCATTAACTTATAGAACGGAACACCAATGATACTAATAACAGCAATACACAAGAGTAGCAATAATGCAACAACTACACGTACTATTTTAGTAAAAACACAAAGAGCCACAAAAACAGTATTCACAATCAAAGCACCAATGACAACACCAGTAGCAACAAACACTGCAACTACGCTAGTTACAACGACGACAAAAACAACCGCAAAAATAATAAAAACTCAGGAAGATAACAATAACCGCAGCAACATTAAGAGAAAGATAAGTAATGAAAACAATAAAAACGGCAAAATATTCATATACGAGCCAACGATGAATATACGTGTCTGCAAGATAAGCCAGTTTTTGTCTAGCAGCGATTGCTCCGTTCTAATGGTGCATGCATCCTGTCTACCCAGAGAACTGGACTGGAAAGCTGTTTGACTAAACGGCGAGCGAAAACAAGCTGCAGGATACACTGGGTAGCCTGCGTAGAGACAAATTGAAATTGATAAGTGCACGATAAAAACTCACCACCCACTAATCCACCAATCGTGGCTATCGCTACAGATCCCATCTAGAGCTGGGACACTCATTTTATTAAGACTATGTGCCTTGAGAACCTTGTCTTCTCATTTTATCAAAACGTATTTAGACTAAGGGCATAACATTTTTATCATCCAGTAAATCTGTAGACTATAAACTTCAGCGCCAACATAAGCTTTAGCGCTGCATTGACTCTTACGAGCAGACGCTTGCATGAAGAACTCATGACACCTACTATTGAGCTTAGCCGTTAATTCAATAAAGAATGAATACAGCAAGCCCACAAACCATAAAAATAGATACACAGGCAGACTACGTAAAAAAGATTCTCCTAAGCAATCTGGGTTAACAGATAAGGGCACCTCGGAGCGCCTCAGATCGCCAACATTCAGGAAAGGGCAGCATTGGGCCGTGGGATCCGTCCAGAAGTAAAAAACAGTGTCAAACGATGGCCAGGCGTCCTCATGCTTCTGTTGGACAAAATACTGTAGGACGCAACTTCTCACAAACGATGGAAGAACGTGGACATAGTCAGAATACCCAAACACGGGGGTCAGGTGTGCCCGGCGGTTAGCGCTTGCGGTATCTGGAAGGACGCGCGTAAATCAAATAAACGCCACACGGTGCCGATTTAGAGGCGAAGTGTCTCGGAATAATGCTGGATACGAGTTTTAAGGCAACGGCGCACGGGCGATATGTCCTCCAAGAAGGCACAGCAGGTTTGCAGAAATCTGACCAGGATTTTGCCCAAAGAGGCAGCTTCCTAGCTTTCCTAACTATTATCCTGAGTATAAGATATAATAGCTAGGAGACTGGAATCTTTCTTGGCGGAGCGAGGGGCAATTCAGGAGGAGTCACATGGTTTTACGAAGGGAAAACCAAGTCACTCTGCAATTGGGGATACCCCGTCCAGGCCGAGGAGTACTTTATATGTTGTGTTTAGGTTAATTGGGGAAAGACAGTAGTTACGCATGTTTGAAGGGGCGACCGCATGGCCAGGGGTGACAGGCCTCAAATCAGGAGAACAGAAATAGAAATTGTAAACAAATTCACATACCTAGGCATAATCGTATCAACAAGCGGTAGCAGCTTTTGATCACACATCCAGGTGAGGGTCAGGAAGACCACCATCGCAACTGCGGCAATTGAATGCCCACATATGCTTTCGATTTATGCAGCAATTGCTCTGTTTGGGATACAGATAGCACTCATTGCCACATATGGTATTCCACTAACATAGGATAAGACGCAACTAGACGAATTGCGTTTAATTGGCGGGGTAAGATTATTCTCGGTAAAGACGAATTTTGCGCTATCAAACACATGCAGGCTTAGGGTTGTTGACGTGTTGAAGGGTGGCCCGGTCGAAATTAGTTTAAAATTGACAACGTCCACCTGTCTGAGGTTTTTGCGACTTAAAGCGCTGTTCGGATCACGAAGATAGAAGAAAGAACGAGGGAAGGCCGATACCAGATCCAGCAACAGTGCAACGTGTAAACACACGTTGCACTGTTCACGGCGACGATTTAGTCATTCACTCGGTTGAGAATCAATCACTGAAGTGACAGAGAATACACTCCGCATGCTAGCGTTCGACAAGTAAAATATATTGCCGCAAAATAGGAAGCTGGTACATTGGCACGGCTCTATTTATAATTAGATTTGCAATTTGCGTCGAGAGCTAAACTGCTGTTTTACAAAGATGGGTGTCGCTGGATACTACTTGACGCGAACAAAATCCCTTTAATGGCCACCATCGTCATCGTTTTAATCATCGAGGTAGCCACAATTATGGCGAATGTCAACGTTATGGTGGGATATCTTCGTCTACAGGCTACTTACCTTACTGACAGTTGAGTTGCCGTCTCAAACGATTGTTGTTGTTGTTGTTGTTCGCGTTGTTGCTGTCGTCGCTAAACTCACGACCACGTCGCGGCCCAGCGTTGACACTTAGTGCACTAATTTGTCTTGGTCTTCACCTTAGCCGAGCCGGCGCAGCGGATTGCCTACGCTGCTGTCGCTAGCGCTACCTCATCGACCTCAACTTTGCGCTACGTGGCCCTGACTAGGCTAGGTAGAGGACGCTCTACGAGGGGTAGTATGTGGGGTAGATGGCGTTAAGAGTGGTCCCCCCAGGCCAGAGCTCCTTCGGCCGGGCTGTCGTCGATGCCATGGAAAGGTCTGACTGAGGTGAAATTGATTGTGCGGCCATCTGTGAGCTGCTCGCACTGCTACCGCGGCCTGAGCGACCCCCCTCTCCCCCCCGCCATCACCCCTCGTCTCCCCCCCCCCCCCCCGCGTTGTCTGACGCTACCGTCCCGCGGCGTCGAATGCTGAACGATCGCGCGACTAACTCGTAATCGATAAATAATATTCTACGTCCCGTTCGACTCTGTGACCCCTCGACGCCGCTATCGCCGCTACCCCAGCCCGACCCCTTCCGCGTATCTCGCAGGCCGCTCGATGGCGGCACAGAACGATACGTGCAGCTGCAGCCGTTGTCGCAGCCGCTGATTGTCATCCGTGTTCTATGGTCTATACGTTAGCCTACTAGCCTACAGCCTACCGCTGCTACTACTACAACTACTACTACTATTACTAGAAACGACTATTGCTACCACCAGAGCTACTACCCCGATATAGTGGAATTTTACCTGTTTTCATTAATTCTCGTCACCTCATCTACTACACATATTTGTATATATATATATATATATATATATGTAACAGTGTGTAGAGTGTGCCTATTCCGTACCTTTCCGATACCAGGACGAATCGATGATTGCACTTGATTTTGTCGTGTCCCCCTCCTCCACCTCTGCCCCGTTCCCCCAAACCACACCGGTGGCAGGCTGCCAGCCTTACGGTACTGGTTGAGCGCCAGTAGAGCTTGTCGTCGGTTGCAAAGGGTGCAGCAGCTCAGCTGCAGCCTTCTTAAGTGGATCGGAGAGGTAGTGAAAGGGACACGGGGGGAGGTAGGATGCACTCGATCCTGCGCCGCATTATTCTAGGACGTCTTCCACTTGCTATTTGTACTTCTACTACGAATACTACGACTACCGTCGCTGCCGCCTGTACAATTGCGAGAACAACTGCGGCGATGACACCCCTACGATGGGGTTTTAGTGCGCCCGTACGTGCACCAGAAACACCACTCAACTCAATGAAACGGCACGAAACTTCGGCCTATACTTCTTCATAGTCGAAGCCATGTCCGTCTGCCTGTCTATCCACAGGCACGCATTCTCAGTAGTGTATAGCCAGTCACACAGCGCACGTGGCACTACACAGGGACTCCACACACAGATCAATGTGAATGATAAGCGCAAGAATACTGGTGATTGATACTGAGGTGGACGAAGCGTGTGCGTGATAAAGTCCGTCAAAATCAAAGCGATGCGCACATGTATGCGATGTATATTGTGTATTGTTGTTGTAGCTGTTGTTGCCGTTTGGCAGATCTAATTACTTTCTGAACTGACTCTCAGCTAAGATTTAACGTCCATGGGGCTGGTTTTCGCATTGCTTTATAGACGGGCCCCTACAAATACAATTGTGCAACGATGGGGCTCGAACCTGCGCACCCATGTGTCTCATCCGGCTACGAGGCGCAGACGAATGCACTATGCCACCGGGCACGACCCGTTGCCAGATCTGAATAGATGCTACGGCTGGTGTGATCTACCCCGGCGATGAAAGCCGCCCTTATTGTTGTTGTTACTGTCGTGTTTGTTGTTCTTGTTGCTGGTGTTGTTGTTGCTGTCGCTGTTGTTGTTGTTGTTGGTACTGCTGCTGTTGTTGTTGTTGTTGTTGTTGCTGTCGTTGTTACTACTATTACTGTTGTTGTTGTTATTGCGGCTGCTGTGTTGACGCTCCAAGTTATCACCAGCATCGACAATGTTAGGCCGACGACAAAGACGACAACACGGCCCCGAAGCGTGCCGGGAAACCGTTTGGCCCGGCCTCTGCAAGTCGAATGAGGAGGAAAACTAGGAAGATGAGCAAGCTGGTCTATGCTGGCCGGCCGGCCGGCCGGTGATGGCAGCAACCCGACAGTACCGAGCGTTTCCGAGCCAACGTATTGCTTGGCGCGAACCCGATAAACGAAGAGCAAATAGCGAAACCGTTACCGCGCCTCTTTCGCTAGCACTACGATCCACCCAAATCCCGATTTCGCTCACAAGCGGTGGCGGCTGCGCCCAACCAGCACCCCATTGTAGAGACAACGGCAGCAACGATGAGAACAAAGACACCAAGAAACACACTGCTGATAATGGTAACCAGACGGACCCCCTTCTCCCCATGTCCTCATTGTCGTTCTCATCGTCATCATCATTCTCACTCCCCTCAGCAGCAATTACTGGACGCGCCTAGTAGGTAGACTTCAATCAAGACGATACGTGCATACGTATGAGCGTGTATGAACTGCACGACGCGAGCTTGCTTAGCCGCGGAAGACAAACAACATGCGGAACATGACGTCTTGTCCCGGGACGTTAGTTAATGGTAATAGTTAGTGGCCCTTGGTTGTGGGCCGTTATGCCTGGTGGTATCTCTGTTGTTGTTTGCCGCTGCTTCCCTTTTGTTCGATCCGCTCTCAGCGGTAAAAGACGGTGAAATTCAGGGTGAGGGGATTGAAGAAGGCGACGACGTTCATGTCACCCATGACGAAAAACGCAGCGACCAGGACAAGTATTGTCTACACTTCAAGCTTCCTTGAGCTTCTTGGGAGATTTAGAATACTAGATATGTACTAACTAGACGTTTAATGACCAGTAAAATTCAACCAGCTGCCGGTTCCCCATTATGATGTATTGGAGATACGACGACTGCTCATCTGTGACAGGCTTATCGTGAAAAAGCAATTGTTTTAAGAGATTTTCAAGCAAATGTATATATCTACCTTGAAATTCTTGCTAAGCTCTAAGGTGAATTTAGCGTCACATCTTTTATCTCGTCAATGATGAGTACACTAAATTGTAATTTCATTCCGGCTACAACTTTTGTCAACACAATGATAACCGTACTGACTACTGCCCATTCGTTGCAGTATTGTACATATGTGAAATAACATACAGTTGTAAATGTGTGTTTAATAAACAAATTTTCTTGTCAAATATGTATACCGGGTGGATCATAAGTACTATCTCGATGCTTGTCGGGTGCAGAGAGGCCAACGCTATAGTACACAGAGAAGCTCAGGAGCTGGAATAGGATCGTTCTATTGTGGAGATTGCTAATATGTTTTAACGTAACTGTAACCTTGTGAAACTAGAACTGCAATCGGATAGGTAGGCCGCGCTCTGTAAGAACCTTAGAGTTGTTGAACAGGTGCAGTCTCGAATCAGAAAAACCCTCATCGGCCCCAGAAAGTTTCAAATCATGTGCAAACCTAAAAAATATTGTAGACGAGGATTTAAAGAGATGCTTTTATGTCATCTCGTGCAAATACAAGAGCTAATCGACGCCAAGAAGACAAAAAGGGTGAATATGTGCAAAAGCTGCCACATCTTAACGCACTGTGGACGAATGCGTGTAATTTTGGTGTGCTGCCTTCAATCGCCAAATTTATTGATTTCTAGCACAATGCGCATAGAAATCTACGAAACGTGGTTGGCCTATTGCAATAGGTAAGCGGCAAAACTCCGTTGATTTTCATCGACCCATCGCAAAACGCTACGGGTGGATTTTATCAGCAGGGAATTTCAGATGTCATTGCACAATCCTGGGCGCAAAATCACTTAAAAGATCGACTTTGAGTGTTCCCAAAGACCCAACAGGACGGGTACCCGCCCCAACGAGCAGGACCATGCAGGAGTAGGGCAATTTACACCTTTCTGACTTTTAAAAACGTCAAATAGCCCAGGAAAATGTGACGGAGCAAAGAATAAACTCGGCTCGTTTTCAAGCAGGTAACCGCCGAAGGAAGTAAGAGGAACGTCCGTGGAAGGAAAGCCACATTCACTACAAATGGAAAGTGCAAATATAGATCTGGGTGAGCTTACTCTGTGTAAGTCTCGTATGATAATGGCCGTGTGAACAGTCCTGATCAACGCTGGCAGTGTAGATGCGTGGTTGGCTAGCTGGGGTAGACGGCAAATTGGTGCGTGTGCCGTTTTGGCGCTGGAAACTAGGTTTTCTATGGCAGACAACGTCTTTTGTGTTGCTGTCAAGAACAATCGTTATGACAATGTTTTCGAAAGCTCCTTCTGACCGACTGGCGTGAGTCATCGGCGATCTCTGGGAGTTCCATCATCTCAAACCAGAGTTAGCGAAGAGATTACCTATGGACAGGGTTCAGCGGCCATGCAATGTGGCTTTCAGCCGCTGCGGGAGCTGCATAACGCTTACAGCGTTTGCAAAGTACTGATGTCGAATTTCGAAGATCTATTTGTGACACTAGCAACATAACACTGTTTAAAGATGTAGACATTGTATTCCTAACGAAACGCTTTCTTCGGTAGGAGAACTGTCAATCTACCTACAAGCGTGTTGGGAGAGGGTTTCCTCACATGCAATGTATGTGTCGAGGTGAGAGTTAGATAGCGCTCCTCTCAGGACTAAACTCAACTTCTCATTGTGTAACCTGCGAACTTTATACAATGATATAGAGGTGACTGTTGCAGTGAATGCTGGTTTAGCAGGCTTTGCGGGCTGGAATTACCCACATTGGCCTGCGGCGACATTAATTGTCATTTAGTGAGTGGTCCCACCGGCGGAAAGTGCGAATCAAACTCCCGAGGAACAGAGGTCTGCTTTGCGCAAATAAGCGTGATCAAATTACATACGTTTGCCAAGATAGAAGAAGCATTGTCGACCTTCTGTTTCATAATCTGCAACTTAAAATGGATGCGAGGTCCTTAACGTTCTCATTCCGAAACATCTTCCGTTCCTGGCATTTCTGCGCGTGCTTGGCGATGGTCGTGTCGCCGGCCGCCACCCACCAGACTTCCCATCACAACACCGTGATGATTTGCGTGCTCGTGAGAGTCACCAGCCTTTTAGTACATGAGTGGCTGCCTAAGCGTCTGAGTATGCTCTGGGGCAATGACATGTAACTAAACAGACCCTATATATATATATATATATATAATATATATATATATATATATATATATATATATATATATATATATATATATGTATTAGGTGGTCACGAAGTTTAGCACGTTTAGTCCAACGACCCTTACTATCCTTTATACCACGAGCAACATCGCCAGAATCTTTACACCTCAACATAGTCGTCTACGGCGCATATCACATCATAGTTGCTCTGATATCTCCTGCCGAAGAGATACTTCTTGAGGTTTTCAAACAGCTAATCACTGTCACGGGCGACCAGGTCCGAAGGAGATGGGAGATGCTCGAAAATTTGGAACTTTAATTTGCTTAACATGGCCATTGCAAATGCAGACGTCTAAGCGGGTGCATTGTCGTGGTGAAACAACACGTTCTCATCTGCATCGCGGGCCGTAGCGCTGCGACGCGTTTCTTCAACTGTCCAACGGGCGATCGAAAATCGACACAAGTGTCAATTTTTGCTCAATTGTTAGCTCGTACGGTAGCTACTTTGCGTTATTTTTTTAGGCATAAATGCTGACGCAATATTTGACACAGTACGAAATGCTGTGAATTGCTAAACCTAGAGACAAAGGTTGGTCATGGCAACCAATTTCCGCTCGTGGTCATGAAAACCAATTGCCGCTCTTGCGAATAGTAACAAGTTCCAATTCAACATGAGGAGGGAGAGCATAATTTCTTGTTTAGGAGTGATAGAATTATTTATTATATGTTATACTAATTTGAAATCTTGGACGCTAATACACAAAGCATATATATATATATATATTTTTTTTTGTAAGGCTAACGCTCGTGTACATTTTTTTTCATACCATGGCTAATTTTAAATACACTCTGGCTCTTGGGTAAATTGGAAACCATGCAAACACATTTAAGAGTGACCGGTCTGGGTCTCGAGCCCAGTCTTCCCGAATGCAAGGCAAATGCTTTGCCACCAAGCCATCTTGCTTGGCTGATGCAATCTGTGATAAATATATACACCACAGATGCTCCATATATATATATATATATATATATATACACCACAGATGCTCCATATATATATATATATATATTCTCTGCTTTGTGTATTCTCTGCAGTTTTTTATTTACTCAGATTATTTCCTGTTTTGTTGTCAGTCACTAAGGAGTTCTCGATATGTAATTTTATTTCGCTTCCTCAACCCTCGAAAAATCTTTTCTACATCTCCTGGACCTTGTTTGTTAAGGGCCTGGTGTGTTGGATTTTTCGTGTGCACAATTATATTGTAAGATTCACCCCATCTCTCGTGCTGTAGATCTTTGCATAGTTTCCTCTCTGACTTTTTGCTGTGCTTTGCAGATATATCATTTACTTTCAAATGTGAGCTCAGCATGCTTTGCCGTTCTTTTCTGTGTATGCGCATAATATGATTATCTTGGTACAGCTTATCTGATAGGTTCTGGAAACAATTCTGAGCAATGTACTCTAAAATTGTCTGGTTACCTTACTTGGTACATTTAAGGCTCGTGGGTTCAATTGTAGCCCCCCACTTTAGCTTCCTTTGTCAAACGTTTATGCAAAATATTTGCCTCCTTCGCACTAGGGTACTGTATCTATATTAGGTCTCTATGTTTAAGAATCTAAATAACGACCATAACATTATAAAGGAATCGACATTTTAAAAACGCTGTAGAATTGGCAAAATTTTATCCTAAGCAGATATTTATTAAACAAACCGGGGCTTTAAAGGTGTAGATGTTTTAAAATTGAATTAAAGTGAGCCGTTGTAAGCCCGGCATTAGCCGTCGCTAATGCCGCCTCTAACAGTAAAAAAAAGTGTATAATTCGGTTGTGCGATGAAAATAACCACTGCAGGCTGCCGTAAATGTATTTTTCTATTATGAATCGCGGTTTCTGTCCTGACACGTAGCACAATTGGTGGACGTGATTCTAAAATATGTTTATGGTGACCATGAATGCTACTTCTAATCGTATGATGATTCATTATTATTTTCTCATTAATACAATTGTAACGTGCTGTCTTATGGGATCTATTGACTGCGTTAATAGAAATCTTTAAGAAACAAGTTTTTGCTGACAGGCCTCAATTGCGATATGTATGAAAATGTGTACTTGTGCCGGTTCAGAATGTTTAATAATATAATCGTTATACGATCACATATACGCTATGCCAAACGGTTGTCTGAAATATTTAGAACACACAAAATTCACTTTCTGCATCTTGGGCTTAGGCAAAGCTAATTCTAATATGCATGACACTTGCAGAAATCAGCAGAACGCCACCGGTGCTGATAACGTATAACTGCTTAAAGCAATGACCAAACAGTACCAAATCCGCAACGTGGGATTGCGTGCATTCGGGCATTTAAAGTATTACCACTCTACTCCTGAAATTCTAGTAAACTCCCTGTCAAGTAGCTAGATACACTTTGGCAACTTTTTATGACACGTGGCATGACAGTTATCGCTATAATTATTTCGTTTCAGGGAGACTCTGATTTCCCGCTCGTGGAGGCACGCTAGCAACGCCAGAGTCGATCTCGATGTATCGTGACAAAGCTGCTGCCCGCACAAAGCAAACGATCCGATTAGCGACGATCATGGATTATAATTAGCGCAAAGCAGCCACTCATTAATTAGAATTCCTTGATGAAAGCAGCAGCAGCAACAACAACATCAACAACAACAACGATAATAATGACAGCAAGAGCAATAGTCATGGAATGAACAACGAGAACAGCAACGCGACCAACGAAGATAATATTCGTGCTATCAGTAAACAGCGAATGCTGTTGCGGATGACAACAACAATCAACAACGCCGGCAACAACCACAACAACAGCTACAATAACAACAAGAAGAAAACACAACAGTGACAACAATAGCAACAACAACACAACAACAGCAGCAGCAGCAGTAACAACAACAAAAACAACGTACAACAACAGCAACAACAACAACAACAACACCAAGAAAAGAACAACACCAAGAACAACAACAACAACAAGATGCACCTGGGCTCTTGCTTATTGAGGCGTCCGCTTGTCGCACGTCGGGAGGAGGGAAGAGGAAAAAGAACAAAGTAAGATCTGCGTCTGCGTCATTCTGATATGCGAGATGCCTAAGGCATCTGGCACGCACACCCTTCATGTGGCGGAGGGCGTTGAAGGCGATTGAAGCATGCGTGCGTGTATCGCTCGTTGCGTGCCCCCGCCGCCGGGGTGCGGGGGTGCGGCGATGTGACTACAGCGACTACGGCTGTGATGAGATGTGCGTATGATTATGCGCCGGCACGCAGCTAGCTGCCTCCTTCCATTCATGCTGGCCGCGTGGATGAAAGATATATATGCACATACGCTCGGCCGGGCCGGGAATGCGTGCCAGCTCATACGTTCATATACGCGCACAAGCTCGTAGGTTCTCCAGACGTCCGAGAAATTTAGAACCACTAGTAATCATCACGGCGGCGTCACGCAATGCATACATAATCGACACCCAACCGTCACTCAGCCAGTCGCAGGCAGGCACTCACTCGGCCGGCCGGCGACTTACCGGTAGGTAGGACTATTCGTTGTTAGCAACTATTGTTTATTGCCAAGAAAAAAGTAACACCTTCGTACATAGGGGTGTACATACAGCACACAATCTACAGGGCCTAGCAGCGAAACTCACCACCGAACACATTACCGTCAACAATAGCAGCCTGAGGCCCAGTGATGATTCATCTCCGTAACGACGCGACAAGTGACTCGCTGAATCATACGCGGTTACGTTGCTGTACCGCCGATGTATCTGTGATAATCACTGCATAGCCACTTCTCTCTCTCTCTCTCTCTCTCTATATATATATATATATATATATATACAATTATAAATTATAATATTCTAATAAATGTTTCATATATTAATCACACGTTAATTGTATCGGTAGCATCATTACATAGGATTTAGACACGCTTGCACTTAGGAAACACTTTGTGAAATGTTTCACGCGCTAATACTCACATAAATGGCATGGACTAGGACAGCAGTTACATGGTATCAATTTATTTAGTTTAAACTATTCCAGTCGTTCAACTTCATTGTCTGCGTCAGTTGTGTACAGCAAGTCTTTTTCGGCCAGCTTTTGTCCCCACCCAGAAATGTTCGAACTATTTGCCTAAAGAGAGCAAATACCTTTTTTTGACGTGCTTGGTAAACGTTGTTCTTTGTGTTAAGAATAACAATCTCAAGTCTGAAAACTGTTGTACGTATTCGTACCCGCCCCCCAAGGAACTTCATCGTTTTATCTAAATTAATCTCTAGGGATTTGCAATCGACGTACAGCTACAATGTGCCCAGCGATTGCGTCAAAACGACCGCACGAGCAGAGTCTTAGGTCATCTACGTGCATAAGAACCTACGTGTGTACCTTATATACGCTGCATGTTACCCTTCAGGTATTTCGCCGGTGGTTTTAAAGAGCATACGCAATCGGTAAGCTAATTGTTCTGAGAGATGCTTATATAGCGAACTTTTTTTTGGCCTTTTGTGGTATGACGAGGCGGAACAGATGGTTGCCGATTTCTTTTAAAATAACACAGGACTAGACTTGTTCTTCCCTCTCGGGGCATACCAGTCGCAGCTTTCAGCGCTTCAATAACAAGGGCAGCAAAACATGGCTGCCGTACGTGTTCGTTCCATATTAGGTCAGGGCCTGCTGCTTTTGCCAACGGAGCCCTTTGTATCGCGTTCCAAGCCTCAGCTACAACGAAAGGTCGGGATAGTCACTTTCTATGGAAGATTTCGGGGACGTATGATGCACATGCGTCACTGGCAGCGTAGCTCTTAACGTTGAGCGTAACCGGTATTGGAAAAGCTCTTTTGAAAGTTCCTTCTTGGATGAGTCGACTATTGCCCGTAATTGACACCGTGATGGCAAGTTACAGTCTAATTACATAATACGTTCTATAGCGACCTGAAGATTCTGCTTGGTTTCAATTATCAAGAGGGCCTTTGGCGGCCACAATGTGTGACGTCGCACTGCTTTATATTCGTACAAAAGTCATCTAGTGTGAATTTGTCGTATGACGCAAGATAGGTGTGCTCCCTAGCTTTAGATACTACCCACATATCGTGAGAAACGCATCAGTGACCAGTTTGTGCTTGCATTATATCTCGTTGTCCAATGATCAGTTGAAATAATTCAAGAAAATCGCCGTATTTCTCAACTCAATCTTTCGAAGCACAGTTGACCAATTTCCTAGCATTGATGACGATGCTTTCAACGGGCGTAGCATAACACTAGTGTCTTAGTGCTGTAGAGCGTTGAATTATATAACACACGCACTCCTCTGCTGGCTCTACCATACCTTCTGACAGTGATCCAAAGCATTCCGCTGACTATTATCAACCATTGAATACGAGCAGTACAACAGTCTCATTGAGAATTATCACATCATATTTTGAAGCGCTGAACAGGGGGTATGGCGGGTGCCCTGGCGTTGCATTGCCACACTTCTAAAGTAGCAAAGTAAGCGAAGTCCGTCTTCCTCGCAGCTCTGGACTTAGTGCAACGGGCTATCGTTACGTTCCGTAGAATTGAATCGTCAAAAGCGTTCCGGTCGTTCATCGCCCGTTTCGCTTCCTTGCTGGGTCTGTGGGCGCGAGAATGTGCATAGCGTGCCGCGTGGAGATGACTCAATGCGTTGGCGAAGTGCCTCATCGAAGCTTAGGGGTTTTGCTGGATTCGGTGGTTCCGTGTCTGCAGTTGCTTTGGCCAGTGCGGAGAATAAAGCAAGGAGTAGTTGTTTTCCGATAGCGTCGAAAATCGCCACGTGCACGGCCTCTAGTATAATATAGGAAATAATCTTACTCACTGGATATGTTTTGGATGCGGTCAACGCTAGCGCCAGCCGATGGAGCTGTCGTATCAGTTGACGCCGCAGGCGCATTTTCTTCGTTCTTTGCGATCGAAGATTAGCTGCGCGTTAAAGACTTGTCGGATACATGAACGTTGAATACAGGTATGCAGATCAGGACTGGCGGGCACCCTGTCGTTTTTGTATTATGTTTCGCAAGCCTCTTATTAGTTGCTTCACGTAGCCTCGTGCTTCCTATTGTACATGTAATCGCGCGCCTGAGCATTACAATCTTTTTCCGACAAATAGGTTTGTATATATGTGTATGTATGTATATATATATATATATATATATATGCCACGGTAAGCAAAATTGACTGTGTAATAATCATCGATCGGATAAAGCCTTTATTTTGCCTCCGTAACTGTCTTACATTTCTTACCCCCCCCTCTCCTTTATGTCTGAACGGCGTTCTTAGTATCAATAAACAACAAACAAAATTGGTTGCTCTGGCTCGCATGCACCATCTCTTTTACATATCTCGATGTATGGCCGCTAAACATTACATGCTGTGGTTGTACCGGAAGAGGCGAGTCGAGAATCAGCATTCGAAAGACTGCACTGTGCACCCGTCACGCATGCGTGGCAACAGAGCTCTCGACGCAGCCAGCGCTAAGCCAGTACTACTTTGGGGAATTTATGCTCGTGTACGATTTGTTCATGTCATGCCCGACTTTTAGACCACTTCGGCATTCACCTTGTCTAAATGAGAAACCACGGCCTGGACGCTACACCGGAAATAAGCATATTGACTGAACTTTGTAAGTGGAGGCGCTGTTTTACTGCAGATCTGCGGATGATGAGAAGGTGTCGAGGCGATCTCGAACGGCATCATGCAGCGTACTCTCACTTACAATTCAATTCAGCATTTATTTCACCACAAAATTGGTACACAGTTGATTCAATTTTCACAAGGTGTCACAATGTGACTTTTTGGTCTTACAATATACATTTAACTTTGGATGATAAGAACGTTCCGCAAATTTCTGGGCACACACGTATATGATAGCGTCCAATATCAAACTCTCCGCTAAAGCTACAAACACATTCTTCAATATTAAAACAGCTTGGCTTCATGCATATGTAATGGTGGTACCCGTGCCAGGTTATTCGGCAGATTACCGAGCGGTTCCTTTGCATGGCTCCTTTCCATCTACGTGAAGAAAAGGCCGGGCCATCAGTATAATTCTCTCTCCGCACATCTCTAAGGCAAGTGTTGCCGAAGCGCACTTTGGAAGCCGCAAAACACGCTTAACATATCTGGCTTTTAGCTTGTCTAGACTTTTTAAATGGCTGAGCGTCAGGTATGGTGCAATTGTGGAAAGGCAGTATGTTGCTACAGGGAGTACTTTGATTTTAAAGCAATTTATAGCTGTTTTTACGTCTACATCGTGCATATTGCCTAACAAAAACATTGCAGACGTAGCTTTTGCTTGTGTCTCCTCAATATGTCTGCTAAAAGATAGCGTTAGTGTGATGCCTAAGTACGAGAAGTGGCTAACTAATTTGAGTGGTTGTCCATATACTGACAGATCATGATCACTGGTCGCGTATGAGCTTGTTTTCTTTGCACCACTTCGCAGTTTCGTTGAGGTAAAACTGTAGATGGTTACGAGATTTTGCTAAAATGACTAAGTCGTCAGCATAAAATGCAAAATGGGCTTTGAGAATACGCAGTAAGTCCGCGAGTCCAGTCACGTACAAAATAAAAAGAAATGGGCTAGCTGAGTCTCCCTGGGCTACCCCGATGGTTTGTTTTACGGGTGCTTGTACATAGTGGTCGCCGTTTTTCACCCAAATTATATTGTGCGCTAATATATTATGAACGAGATTAAAAAGGGGGCCTGTTATGTTAAAACGTTTGCGAAGCGTGTCTAATAAACGGTCCCTTGGCAGGCAATCGAAAGCAGGCAATTGAAAATCTATCTCTACTCTCACTTACATAAAGTATCTATCCAGGTGCCATTTATATAAGGTACATATCCAGGTGCAATCAAATCGTTCAGATCGGCATTTGACGGTACACATGGCAGGTAAACGCTTAGATATCGGCGAGCAGCTTACGTCATACGTCGTTTCATCTGCTGAGTCGTACAAACTAGAATATGGAAATTTGGCTGTAGTTCCAATGCAGCGTTTACATATATTCCGTGGTCGTGTCGAATACATATATATATATATATATATATATATATATATATATATATATATATATATATATATATATATATATATATATATATATATATGGCATGTTGCAATGCGTCGTATGGCCTTACATTCCGCAGTTTAGTGGACTGAGAGAAGCAAAATAAATCGCCTACGGAGCCCACCTCTAGGCTTGATGGTGGCAATGTGGCCGGCGCCGCCAAAAATTGCCTAAGGAGAGCACGAGTCACCCTTCGCCTGTCCGTTCGACCTCGCTTGAGTGGCTGCATATTGCCACGAACAATTCACCTCCATCTTGTTCGTCGTTGTTGCACCGTTTCGTAGAGAACACAGCAGCGCTTCCTCGTGACATACACCAGTCCAGTTAATTAGTAGTACTCGAGAACCAATAACATGCTAGTGGATTTTTTCACTCTGCGACGAAAGTGGCATCCTACCCAGATAGATATTACCCTCAACTTCAATATCTGCAGATAGTCTTCTCTAGCGAAACTTTAAGCGTGTGCGCATTTTACTAGCCTAGCATCTATCTAGCGGGCTATATGTTCTTATGCGTCTCGCAAGTACCCGTATATATATTTATATATATATATATATATATATATATATATATATATATATATATATATATATATAAGAGCGGATCGGCAGGTTCTAGTACTTTGGATTTTAAAAGTGAGTCGAAACCACCAACACGGCGTTTATTGTTTGAGTTTGGTCCGAAGAAGTGAAGAACACGAGGTTCGGTAACTCGTATCGAATCGAAAACGGAGCAGCAACGAATCAGCATCGCGTTTTGTGCTAGCAACCAAATCATATGTTGTAATGTAGTGGAAACATTTCTAATGGTGCTCAAGTAGTATACAATCTTATCTTGTGGATCAGTAATAAGAGTCCTGACCGATATTTGATTGTTGAAGTTGACCGAAGAACTTTAGACAGAGCATATCCAGCACTAAGGAGATTTTGACTGTTTTGCTCGACTACAAGGAAATTATATTCAATGAATATGCCATCTAGCTCTTCGGACAATAAGGAATACTTGCGCAAAATTATAAGAAGATTGCATGAGAACGTCCGACGTATCAGGCCTACACTGTGGGCAAATAACTCTTGAACCCTTTATACCGACAAAGCATCGGCGCACATATCGTTACTGATTTTGGATTACTCGATTTGCCCTCGTTTCTATACGATATACTAGCTTCATCAAAACGTTGGTAGCATCGCATGCATACAATTTCAGAAAGCTTATGCCGACCACAACGCCGGAGAGAAACGTTCTTCTGAAGTAACAAGTGGATTGTTTTTGAATTCCTCTTATAGCAGGTTGCTCAATTGTGACATGTCAGACTTCCAGTGTCAATGGGACAGAACTAGTATTGTGCTGTAATAAAAAAAATGAAGGTTTAATTGCAAAGGAGAGTAAAGTCAAGCTGGACAGAGTTTACGCAACTAATGCACCGGCGTACAAATATGGGCACCGAGGGTAGACCACGTTCTAGATGGACAAGAACAGCGTCAAATGAGAAAACTGTGCTAGAATTCTACAAACTTAAGATGACCGACCGCCGGTTAAAGCTACGCGAAATAACAGAAGAGATGAGCATTGCGCAGTGTCTGTTATGAAGTTAGAAGGAGTGCATATATGTATGCTCGTGTATCTCGCGGTATCTCACTTGTCTGCTTGATCCCTTTTATGTCCATGCTGAGCAAGAATTGACTATAGCCAATGGACGACTAATAAATTCACTGTAATTACGATCAATACAAGATTTAGCCATATGCACACATATAAACATATATGCACTCTCGTCTGATTAGATTAAACTAAATACAGATCAGGGTATCAGGTTGCGTATGTCATCTTTATGGATTACCCTAACGGCTGTGGAATTTGTATAACAATGTCTAGACGTCGCCTGTATGTTTTTAGCCTGATAACGGATGTGCGTGACTATTCGTTAATCGGGTCAAGCAAGAAAGAGATGCACGTAGGATAAGAGTTTATTCAAACCTCACACAATAATCTTTTTAAGTATTGTTATTAATAGTGATATTTTCTAGGCAGTACGGGCGCCGAGAGACCCATATCGTTCATGAAAGGATGGTTAATTTAAGATCATTTAAGAGCAAACAGTTAACCCAAGACAAATTAATTTGCAAATGCGAACGGAAGATAAAACACTAATGAGACTTTATTTTATCTTTGTATAGAACAATATTACGCGTACAACATTTCCGTATTTTTTGCCGCCATATGATCTTAGTAAATGTGATGATTAAGTAAAAACGATACTGCCTTATTACAGTATTCTATGAATGCTCAAATGTCGAGTCTGGTGGCGTGGTGCATTCGCGTGCGCCTCGCGACCAGAGGAGACACATAGGTGCGCAGGTTCGATCCCCACTGTTGCACATTTATATTTATGGGTCGTCCTACGAAACAATGCAAAAGCAAACCCGTAAACGTTAAATGTTGGCTGAGGGTTAGCGCCGAAAAAGTTATATGAACGCTCAATTGCCTAGACAGTCCGCAGTGAAATATGAAAAAAACCTAAACAGTTATTTGTCCTGCATTTGTGGCATAGTAGTTGTTTAGAAATGCACATCCGGACATATAAAGTTTACGCGCGTTTTGTTCATCGTTGTGCATCGCAGTAGGCAACAACAATAGGATACTGAGTTTATTACAGAGCTTATATATGCATTATTACTTATACTATATATACCTAACAATGGTGATTACTAAATGAATGAATTATTACTTATTAGCATAGCAATCTCTCTAAATTAATGCAGAAAACAAAACATAATGGTAGGGCGTGACTTGAGTTTTGTGACACCAGATTAGGTTAGCGCTCAGTCGGACACGAGAGCGACAGAGCTTACCGACGAATGACTGATCTGTAGAAGCATAGTGATCATGAATGATGGCGCTACACCAACGTTCTACAACAGAGGTAGGTGGGTAACAATCGTCCGTACGCAGGTTTGGATCATCTCAAAGTGGCAACCGAATCAACAATTGGAAAGTAATGGACGACATCGAATCACTCACGAAGGAATGATGGGAAACTTAACACCACAACTCTGGGATGAAGGCTTTTCGCCAGAAGGCCAAGCCACAAGCAATATACAGCAATGATAATGTGTTAGAACTACTCCTAAGCGCCTGCCTCAAGGTAGCTAGTTTTGCACTGAATGAAACAGCATAAAAACGCAGAACATCAAAACACTCGTGGACGCAAGAACTTGTCAAAACCAGAGAAAATTGTGGTGTAGCCACAAAGGCCCTCGTGCGTATGAAAGCAAAATGCTGCTGAAGTGGCCTGGTTATCCGGCCCATGTAGCCATGTGTGGCTGAGTATGGGCTCATCAAAGCACCCGAAGTGTTATATAAATAAGACAGGCGCCATCTTTAAAATTCGTCCTTTTCTTCTTTCTTGTTTTGTACTATTGTTTTTAATAATAATTTAAAGACGAAATAAATAAAGTGGAAGGAGCTCTGCAAAGGAAGACTTCAACCCCTGGAGGACTTAAATACTTTATCGCTATAAAGAAGCTAGGCGCTGTGGCCACACATTAGACCCCGTCTAATGAAATAGATGACTACTTCTCTAAGAAAAGGGCTACATGGGGATGTAGTCCTTCTCTCAGAAGGGAGAAGGATTACATCTTCTGGTGATGTCGCGCAGGGCAGGTGTGTTGCCGTGAGCAAGTATACATGACGCTTTTCAAGCAAAGGTATGCAGGCAGTATAATATATTCGTTCATATATAATTTTCTAATAATTGGCAGTATAATACATTCGTTTATATATAATGTTCTAATAATGGGCAGTATAATACATTCGTTCATATATCATTTTCTAGGCTAACAATATCGTTGACACTTGACTGCAGTGACGGTGCCTCGACAAACAAAAGTTGAATATGCGGTAACCATCCGATATTGCACTATCCACAATAATTGCACACTTGTCGATTTCACAACAGTTTCCTTTCAGACATATAAAGGGATTGTAGCCATATTTAAGATTTGCTTCTCTATGAGGATAAGTTTCATCTATCATTGCAAAAAGCAGGCCCCTCAACATGGAAGGGAGACCCATTACAAATGCCATGCTTCGATTTTGTCTAAAGTCTCTGTAGGATTCTAAGATTCGTGTACTAAACGATATATTGTCCAGTACTAAGTCTTCTACTAATGTGCCTTTGCGGCATAATTCTAGTGCAAGCGTTGCTGGTGCGTTTTTTTGGCAAGCCCAATGTGCGCCTTACCTAGTGAAATGTATCTTAAATATGTTTTTAAGATCTGATATTGTAAAATAATGCGAATTTTCTATATGCCTGCTGAGCGACAGTCGGGACATCACTATTATTCCGGGGTAGCTGAGTGATTAACGAGTTCAATATCTACTTTTTCAATCATAATGCACCGATCATCTGCGGAGTACAATTCGTGTCAACCGATTTTTTCTTGGCACCAATTTAAGGCTCCCGTAGATCAAACTGCAGGTCTTTGTGTCTGTCCAAGCTTATGACTCATATTTCTCGCATTTACGGCCACTGGGCTCTCAGTTAGTCAGATAAAGTAGGGTGCAGGATGAAAGCGGTAAGGGTTATATATATATATATATATATAGAGAGAGAGAGAGAGAGAGAGACAGAGTGAGCAGATATGTTTAATATGCTACTAACTTTTCTTGTGTGGGCTATAAAGACAATCTCCCGAATATTTGATGGCTAGATATGCGTGGGAAATGCAACCTCGTGTTATTCTTATATTATTGTAGAAGGTCGGATAATTCCATTTAGTTTGTTTAAAAGGTCTTACATTGCGAAGCTTACCGGACAATTAGTAATCCGGATAATATGAAAATCCTCCTAACAGTTTGCCACAACAGCGATCTCTGCTCCCATCTACTCAATGAAAGTGCTGCCCACATACGATAATGCATGGTAAGTAATGATTTTGTATGCAGACGAATGCAACGCAGACACAAGATATGAATCCCTGGTCCTCGGGGACCTAAAAGATGTTAAGCATTTAAAGCACTGAATTGGCGCTGAGCTTTACATATGCTAAGTCAAACTGTATTGTACGTTGATCACGTACATTATGTACGTAGCATCAATCATGTGACGACAGCAACGGGTGATAATAATATTAACAGCTTTCGGTCGAGCCATTTACAATATATAAACAGGCGGTCTTTTTCACATCTGGCAGTTAACGGGAAACGACGGTTTGTTTGCTAGGATTTTCTCAGAAACGATTTCAGCAACTTTGTTACCTTGAGTGCCTTTTGCTCTCCACCTAGACACAACATGGATCAACTCGACGATGAACGCAGGACGCGTATGAACTCTCGCAACGGATTAAGCATATTCTGTTCAAAGACAATAATTTCGTATGACGGTGATTTTACCTTTGAACGGCATTTGTCGAGCAAGATGTATTTTGAACGTGCGCTACAACCATCACTCAAGCATTTCCGCACGATCTAATCGTGTGAGGCGTTACATACAAAATGGCAACGGGAAAAAATCAATATCAACCAAAGTTTAACAGCTCTACTGTCAGCTTTTTTCTGTGCTATATATATGTATATATATATATATATATATATATATATATATATATATATATATATATTATATATGAAGAACCTATTGCTGCATCACTGGGGAACAAGGCGCGAGATTTGCCTTTCTGTTGCACTTCGTAACCTTTGGACGGCTCAGGACGGCCGGTGGCAGGACTTTTTTTGTGTTGTGTAGGTTGAATGGCCTATTTTATGTATGCTGTGTCTGTGTAGTGCGTTTTTTGGTGCAGATGTTGTTGGCCTAAAATTCGCCGGCTTGCTAGCTAGCTGTATTTTGATACGTCGAATAGGCAGCGGAACAACGACGGGTCTCTCTCTGCGACGAGTCTAGTCAAGCGTCTATTTTCCAGGCCACTGGTGTTTTGAGCGCTCGCCTTGAGGGTGGTGGATTCCGTTTGGAACTCGGTTGAGGGGTATGACAGGCTTCGACAACCTCCGCTGTAGCAGTCGTCGTCGTCGTTGTTGTCGTAGTAGTTGTTGTTGTTGTACCAGTGGCCAACGACATGAGATTTGCCTCTGTTTGAAATTGTCATAGACGACGTAGAGTTGTCTGATCGTTCGCTGCCGGCTTGTTCCTTCATGTTTCGCCAGTTTTTCTTTGTGCTTGCCTAGGGCAGCAGCCGTTTGTCAATCTTTGGTAAGCGGCTTGTCATAAAGATTATTAAAAACGCGATGACATGATTATATGGTATATATATATATATATATATATATATTCACAATTCCTTAAGCAGGAGGGTTTTATTACAATCACAGATAAGTGCTCCTTTACAAGAAAACAACCTCGCCTAAACCGGCAGCATACGAGGAAAGTTGTGTATGGTTATACCTACAATTTAGACGCTATGCAAACATTCTGTTAACAATCGTTTTTTAGCAACAGTTATTGACTGGATATTAAGCCCGGCGCGAGTCTTCGTTGTGGTAATATTGAAGAACTTCGCCGCTCTCACAGGCTGCTTACATATTCGAGTCAACGTGGATTTGTCAATTTTTTCTAACATTGATGCAATATCATCGAACATAGCCTAGGTTCCACACCGGTGAGGACATACAGTAGGACCGGCAGGACATATTATTATACAACTTTATGTACAGGGCGGGAGTTATTAACACAATACAGTGAAAGATCCAGTTCAGGCTCCGTGTGGGGCTGCCACTTCAAAAATGTGGAAAGTATAGCTAAGAGTACAGTTTGTTAATTGGCGTCTTAGCCATTAGCACCTCCGAGCTCAGCGTGTATCTGTGCACAGGGTTATTGTGGCCAAAGTGTAAAACGGCACACTTCTATGCACCACTCTATGAATGAATGAAACACATAGCTTTATTCATGAGTACTTGCAAATAGTGAAAAATGTGAGTCGACAGTGTTTTGGGTTCGATGGTTGTGTGTGTAGATTTTGGGGAGAATTTAATATTGATAGATACCGTATACATTACAATCTCGTACACACTACATAGGATTAGTGTAGATTTCACACAACATCCGATGTATACTGCTACCAATATTATGGTGAATAAATAGGTGTATGTAATTAGTAGACCTAGTATAGTGCCTTGAGGGCAACCCGACGTCACTTCAGCAGTGGAAGATAGACAATCATTAACCCCGACTCTGAAAGACCTATCGGTGAGGAAGGCCTTAACCCAGTTAATGATACAACGTCCAACTCCATAACATGGCACAATGTTGAGCAGCTTTGAGTGCGTTGTGGTTTTGAAGGCGGACTTGAAGTCGATGTAGACGCAATCAAATGGTCTTCTCTCGGTAACTAAAAGAGTCCTAGAGACTATATAGGGCGCAACCTACGCGGGGACTCTGCACTCGTTACGAGTGATCCAGAACAATGCGGTGCGAGCCATTATTGGTCCGTCTCGTCGGAACGACGTGTCGCCATGGTACAGCAGACTCGAACAACTCAAATTCGATCAGCTGGCACGAATAAATTTAGCCGTGCTTTCCCATAAGGTGGTTAAACGCAAACTACCTCCAGATTGCGAATTTGAATTCCAACTGCCTCCCTTCAGGTCTCAGCGATATGAGGGCCGACTCAGGGTTCCCAGATTCAGGTTGACCTTAACGCAGCATTCTCTAGCCTGCATGCTGCCAAAAGTATGGTACGAAATCTCGCAGGATCTCCGAAATACGGAGCGGGTCGACGTTTTTAAAGGATGTTTAACCAAGGAACTAAAAAAACATTCTGATGATGACGACCAGTCATTTCGTGTCTCAACCAGCTGCAGGACCGTGGAGTGGGCGGGGCGGTACGCAAATTGTTCCTTGGATATCAGACCCTGTGCATTAGCATTGCTGTAGATCTTATATATATATATATATATATATATATATATATAATATACAGATAAATCCGCACAACTTTTGGCGGGCTACCCTGCATAGACGGAATGCGTTAATTCAGTTCAATTTACGTGAGCAGACAGCCAACTCACAATAGAATAAAAACACATTGCCATCATGGACGACGGCCGCAACCTGGCTCCAGAATATGATTGAAGAACAACCGTTATCCAATTGCCTCGTGCCGGACATCGACCAGCCGAAATCATCAACATCACTGGATTTAAAAGAAGAACGGTCTACGACATTGCCCGACGCTATAGCGATGCAGAAAAGACAGGGCTAAGTGGTGCAACACCTGGAAGGAAGATTCACAACCGCTGACGAGAAATGAGGAGGCCAAAAGCGATCAAAATGGTGCAAAACTGCGTTTTTAAGGATCCAAGTCTATCGATGCGTCGTTTAGCGATCAAATTCAATATGAGTGATCGTTCTTTGCGTCGGATTATCAGCGAAGAACTGCGCTACAAGTCTTACACGTTTAAAGTCAGAGAGATGTTGTCTTAGGCCGCGAAAAACAAGAGGATGACTTGCTGCCATCTCATCCTCACGTTTTTAAGACACGAAACGACGGGACATCTTCGATTCTTCTCCGACGAAAAATCTTCACCATTGACCAAAAACATAACCCGAAAAATGACCGCTGACTCGCAAAGGACCCTGAGGATGTACCAATCGTGCACATATAATCAAACATCTGGTCAGTGTGCACGTCCTAAGTGTTGGTCGAATGAAGGAGACGCGATGCCCTCACACTTTTTTAACAGACACGAAACCGCAATAAAAGAAGTGTATTTATGTGTTCTGCGAAGCGTGGCAAAAACAGGGATTGATAGAGTGTCCAATGGAAGACAATAGGTCGTTCGACAAGACGGCGCTCCCGCCCACACGAGCAACTTCATCCAGGATTGGCTGCAGGATAACATGACGGCGCTCTGAGACAAGACGATGTGGCTTCTAGCAGTCCATACTTGAATCCCTTGGACTTCTACGTATGGGGCGTTGTCGAGCGAGAGTCTAAGAAGTCTCGACATGCAAACACAGAAGCGCTACGCAGAGCCATTGTCAAATCGTTTATGAATCTCAATCCGCTAACTTTGAAGAAGGCCTGTGGGCGCTTTTGCGCCAGAATTGAAAGTGTAATTGCTGCTGATGGTGGCTACATTAAATAAAAATGTTCCTCTGGAGTGCCTCTAACGGCACGTAAAAAATTGACCGAAATATGTGTTTTCATTCAGATACAAATTGCGAAACGGACAACAACGTTTAGTCGGATTTATCTGCCGCACCCTGTATATACGATTGAGCAGTATTCGCACATTGTTAACAGTTTGTTCGCCCAACGCACAATTGACGCAATGAAGTATGTTAATAATGTTTAGTGCTAATTAAGCTTTCGTTTAGATTCAGATGTCGCTAAGATGCGATCCGTAACTCTCACCAAATCCCGTTACTATCCGAAAAACATCTTTACAATAAATGACGTAATGTTCATATTATCTCTGAAAATAAACATGCAATAATTTAGCATTATATATATAATATTGTGATGATTTAATAATCATTTACAATACATTTGCACACTAGGCAGTGCTCGACTGCTCTTTCCAGACTTTATAGCTTTACCTCAATGACTTTAAGCACCGATTCACGTAAATACAAACGTCTTTCTCTCAAAATGATGTTGGTGAGCTTCACTTTGTTTAGCAGATCCGGGTTAAGGTAAACGTATGATGTCAACAAGAGTTCATTGTTACGGTTGCAGTCTGTTATTTAGCAAATCAATTTCTACCATACTTCTAATGGTCCATTTACGTTAATTTATGCTTTGTCACTACTACCGAAAATTGAACGTAGCTGATTTTATGGACGAGATTTGTGCTATTCGCGAGTCTTAAACTGTACACAGTCCGCTCGCTCTTGACCGCAACGCGCTCGAGTAGTAGATTTGTTAATGTAATAGAACGATAACAAACGAATCGATTCTTTTACAGTAGATACATACACACGAGCTGGTCTCGTGGTCTCCAGTATATGTAAGTGTAGCGGTCGATAAGGCGCATGGTGAACCGATCTCTCAAACCTGTGTATTCGCACCTAAGTAGCCGTGGCTATCATATGCGTCAAATCTACGGTGCCGCGATAGGAAATACTAGCGTTCTTCATGATATTCTGGGTAAGTTATACTTAAAACTCAGATAGTCGCTTAAAATGTTTAATTCATCATCTACTACGTCTGCTACTGGCTTTCGCCAGGAACACATCGAGTGCGGTGAGCTCTGTCTGAGTTTGGTGATTTTGTGTTACTTGTGTCTTGCTTCGTGCCGTGTTGTGCATGGGGCGAGCCTTCAGTCGTGCCTGCCCACATCAGGCCCGATGCTGAGGCCCGGAGCATAGTGTGTGCTTCTTTTTTGACGTTTTTGATCGTGACAATGGACTGCGTGCTGAACGTTTTGGTGCTATTTTGACTCGGGGCGGTTGTTTTACTTCACTGTCGAACAGTTGCTCTGCGCGCTCTGTCGTATCTAGTCATCACTAGTCATCAGTAGTCAGCTACCTGCATACAATCGTTTAGAGTCACTGGCTGCATATAGTGGCCGACTACTTCGGTGGTCTGCAGGAAAGCATTGTTTTCCACGTTAACAATGGTTAACGGGAAGATAGTGGTTGAGAAGAGGGGAAGGGCCGGTTTGAGTTGTACACTCAAGACTACGGCCGAGTCGAAAGACAGAAAAGCGAAGTTAGCTGCGTTAGCTAACAAGAAGGTGACGGCATCGAAAGCGGCGCCAGCTGATGAAAATCAAATGGAGTCTGTGCCGATAGTCGTGGAAGACATTTCGGAGAATGTACCGCCTGCAGAAGTAAATGTTTCTACGAACGGCAACGATGAAACTGACTGCGCTGACAAGACTGAGGATGCAACCGATGCGAATGATGATTGGAAGGTAGTAGTCTCAAAAAGCACTACCAAGCGTCTCCAAAAGCTGAAAGAACAAATTGGCGCCATCCGGTCCAAATCGTCCAGTCAGCCAAAGGGTCTGTTTCGTGTAGTTATTGCGCGAAGAAGCGACAAAACAATCAATGGGACGACTGCTTCTTTAAGTGAGCCGTTCAATGATAGTCTATTCTTATTGTGCAGTGAATTGCATAGACTCTACCCGCTTGCTAAGCTGGAATCGAAAGCGGGCATCATTTACGTCTGGTTTAATACTATTGACGAAGCAAATGCCGCGGTGCAATTATCGACTCTCCTCGACATTCCGGTAGTAGCTAAATGCAACGATCTAGGTGCATATCGCGCCAGAATAAACGGAGTAGACAAAGGCTTTACTGATGAAGACATTCAGTCTGCCCTTAAGGAGGTTGGTGTCGTCTCCGCGAGAAGAGAAAACATCATCAAGAGAATAGGATCCACCGCAACATCGATCCCTACAGACAGGGTCATACTCCAATTTAATAGAGTTCCGCCGACTGACGTGTTTCTTGCTTTTAGGTCACATAAAGTCATTATGTATGCGGGAACCCCTGTATCTTGCTACAAGTGTTTGAGGCTAGGTCATATTGCGAAATATTGCCGTAATGAAGTTTCATGTAAAAAATGTGGTCAAACTGGTCACCTCGCGCTAAATTGTAAGCAACAGGCAAAATGCGTAAACTGCAGGGGTCCCCATGCGTCGTCTTCGATGTCCTGCCCTATCCGACTATGCGAAATTGAGAAGCGCAAGGCACTGATGGAGTGTCGCTTGTTGCAACAGGTCGGATCAGAGCATCCTGAGGCAACACAAGTCAAGGTGGTCGACGCGTCGCAGCAGGCTGTTGCATCCGACTCCTCAGACCCTCCAAATTCTTCGACTGAAGTATCCGCATCATCTCCACCTACCTATGCTGCTGTTGTGAGATCACTAGTAGTAGAAACCTCGTCTGGCCCCGAGATTCGTGTAAATCTACCGAGATCAACATCACTCCCTAAGAAGCAGATTCGCACCGTGGAAAAATTGGCTACAAATACTCTTCGCAGGCCCCGTTCATGGAAGTCATCGCGCACCTCTGCCACTAGTAAACTAAAGGGACGTAACTCCAACATAATCTCATCCTTGAGGCACATCACGAAGGTTTTAAGTATTGTATCCCCGAAAGCTGCAATACGTCTAAAAAAGCTGATTGAGGTTCTCTCACCGTTGTTGTCAACTCTCTCGATGCTATCGTAAGATTTTTATTACTGATTTTAGTCATCTTGATGTTCTCACAACCATCTATTTTTACAAATGCATTGTATAAATTATATTAATCAAAACATTACGCCAAATGTAAAGGCATGCCAACTTTTGGATGACGTTAGACTTGGACCCAGTAGCTTAGCTTTTATCCACTTAAACGCGGGGACTGGAGGGATAAAAAAATCCGGTCATCTGGAATTATTACAAACTTTTTTAGAGGAAGAGGGAGCCATATTTGATGCGGCAGTGGTTAGTGAGACATGGCTAAAGGATTGCGATCTGGCGTCTCACTCTATAAGTGGTTTTAAATTACTTGCGTCGGGTAGAGGCTTGGAGAGATTAGGTGGTGGTGTCGGCATCTATGTGCGCTCTACCTGCAATATCTTATCATCGCGCTGTGTTTGTAGTCCTGACGGCAATGTTCAGGCGGTACGTCTGCATTTAAAGAAACAGGACGGTCCTGAATGTTTTATTGTGGGGTTTTATTCTAACCATGTATCTTGTAAAGACACGCTTCTGAATACCCTAGACGATATGTTGCCAACTTGTACCTCTACCCCTGTCATTGTCATGGGCGATGCTAATGTCAACCTCCTTTCGGTCCCGCAGCCTAGCGATTATACTTCTTTCTTTTCCGCTAGAGACTTCTCCCTGGTAGTCGAGCGCATAACCAGACCTGCATCTGGTACGTGCATAGACCATATTGCTATTTCCAATTGCTCAAGATTTACTACTGTCCAGCCGGCGGTTCTCGGTACTCTGCTTTTCTCTGATCACTACCCGGTTTTAATATCTTTGTCCGACAACTCGGTGGCTGTCAAACCGTTGGCCGAGCTGGCCCCAACCCTAAGCCGAAGTCACAACAGGGCTAAGATTGATACGTTCCTCTATCGGTTGCAAGATGTCTCGTGGTTAGCAGTTTATGATGCAGTAGACGTAAATTCGGCATTTAACGCTTTCAGTAGAATCCTGCTTCATGTATACGAAAAAACCTTTGATCTGGTAGACGTTTCTACTCCAAATAGTTCGTCCAAGGTGGGTCAATTTTCCTTTTCTCCAGGTTTACGGCGGCTGCGCCGTAGAGTAAATAAGATGTACCGCAGACATCGCAAGATAAATTCGGTAGATTCGAAAGCGTCCTATTTGAATAGTCGTCGCCGCTACCTCAATGCAATTCGTGCTGCGAGGACAGCATTTTACCGAAATCGCTTTGCTTTCTTGCGTGATGATTCCTCTAAACTCTGGAAATTCATCAATGGACTCTGTGGTAGGCGACATGATCCAGTAGAATTACCGTCCGCGTTACTAGTTGCCGAGGATGAAACATTAGATGATCCAGTAAAAATTGCAGACGAGCTAAACCGTCACTTTGCCACGCTAGGTAATACCACGGTCGCTCACCTCAAAAAGAACAGAGATATGGCCACCCTGCTTAACGAGGTATGGGAAAAAAGTGACAATGTATTCTCACTCTCTGCTGTCTCTATTCCTGAGGTTCATGGTACCCTTCTCCGTCTTAAAGCAAGCTGGAGTGGAGGTGTCATCGGTGTACCTGCAAAATTATTGAAGTTAGCAGCTTCATCGATCGCAGGTCCGCTGACTGTCATTATAAATCGTTCGTTTGAGTCTGGCAGCTTTCCATCACGTTTGAAAGATACGGCGGTGTTTCCTCTATTTAAGAAAAGGGTGAGCGAAACCGCGCAGCCAACTATAGGCCGATCTCGGTCGTGGATTATATCTCGAAGGTCATTGAGAAACTGGTGCTGGTTAGGCTAAATGGATATTTAGAGACGATAAATGTCCTTTCCTCAAACCAGTTCGGCTTTCGCAGGGGTAGGTCGACTGACCTCGCGTTGGCCCACTTATGGCAGCGAGTGTCCGACTCGGTTGAGCTACATAAGTTTTGTCTCGCAGTCTTTCTCGACGTGTCAGCGGCTTTCAATTGCCTTGATCATTTCCTTCTATTCCAAATGCTCGCTCAGCTGGGTTGCTCTGCGCCGGCGGTTGCCTGGTTTAGGTCCTATCTCTCAGGACGGAGACAAGTGGTACGAGCTGGTCAAATAGAGTCCTCATGGCAGCAGGTCGATATCGGTACCCCTCAAGGCTCGGTTCTCGGACCTTTTATGTTTCTTATTCTACTGAATTTTATTCTATTACGGATTCAGAGGCTAAACCTTGGCTCAGCTATAGCTTTTGCTGATGACACTACGCTACTGTTCGGAGTGAATCATCGGAACTTTGATATGGACTTGCAGCAGTCGCTTTTGAATGTTGATAATATAATTAGCATTTTTAACATTTTTGGACTAGTCGTCAATGCTAACAAAACCAATTTCATAGTTTTTCGTGCATCGCCGAGGCTTCTAGAATTATCTGACAACCAGATATTTAAGATACGGAACATTAAGCTCTCGCAGACCGCTAGGTGCCTGGGGCTCGTTCTCCAGGAAAACATGAGGTGGCATCCCCATCTGGATTACATTGCACCGAAGTGCTATGCTGTAATATCTACGCTGTGTAAAATGAAATTGATTGGGGTACCCACAGAGGGCTTACTTCTGGTGTACAAGGCCGTGTTTTTACCAGTTCTATGCTATGGAATCCTTCTCTGGGGAGGTAGCTACGACGGAATTCTCCGAAGAGCACAAGTGATACAGAATGATGCAATTAGAGCCATTTTTGCTAGAAGGCGAAGGGATTCGGTCCGTGACTTGCTCTTTCGTTTTAACCTACTCACGGTAGAAAGCATTTACTTTCAGCGGGTTTCAATGTTAGCGTACAAAATTTTGCGTGGTATTGTGCCTATGGAGATTGCATTTGCACTAGTCCCTACCCTGAGTCGAACATCAGGTAGGCGCGCAACAACTTTTGCAGTGCCCTCTGTATCCTTGAAGTCTAGTCAACACGCACTTGCGTACCGCCTTCCTGAAACCTGGACCCGCATTCCTAAACGCATAAGATGCCTCACCACGAAACACCTCTTCTCTCGCGAGTTAAAGCAGTGGCTGTTAATTTCACAGTCGGAACCAGGCGTGTGACCTAGGTATAGTTGGTATTACAAATGTTGTGCTTCGTATACGAGGACACACCTAGTTTGATTGTATTTATCCACATGTTTTAGACATAGTTGTTGTAAGTTGTGTTGATGCTGTACTAGTGGACTACTTCGTTTGTGTGTTATATTTGCAAGTTTGTTGCCTCATGTGGTGTTCGGCGTTCTAACAAACGCACCAATTGCTGCTTTGAAGTTCTTGTGTAAATCATTAACCACTGTAATACCATTGTGTGTAAAGCGCTTATACAAAGCACTCCTTGGATTTTGTCGAGAGTAATTATCTGCTTTGT
>QVRM01006330.1:0-65955 GCA_003439945.1 Dermanyssus gallinae
TTTTAAGTTGCCCCGTTGCCCTTAACCCGCGTGCAGACACCGTCGGTTCTGAAAAGTAACCGGCAATGATGAGGGACGGGGGGGGGGGGGGGCAGAGAGAGGAGGGGAGGCGCTGAAGGTCCTCTGCTTTGTTCCTCTAGTCTCTATTCGGTCTTCCTCCTTCTCAAAGGGTCTCCCTGCGGTCGAAAACGCGCGTCGAAGCGAGCAATCTGCCGCCGCTTATCTAATCCATCTTAGGTGTCGAACTATTTAAGCTGGGTTCGACAGCGGAAAAAACCGAACCCCACCAACGAAACTGGAGGCTCGCGCGTCATCCGATGATAATACATCTACCACGCCTGACAAACCAAGCTAACAGTCTTGGCGGGCCGTCTATATATATATATATATATATATATATATATATATATATATATATATATATATATATATATGGATATATTGATTTAATATTTGCTTGACATGTAAGCCTAAATACACATGTCACTTTTTATATTAGGGTCATATATATACAGCTGTCGGGAAAACTTAAAATGCTATGATGTATCATGTTTGAGCTTTCACGTTCAATGCTTAACAATGTTAGAATTATGCTATTAAACACAAATCATGGAAATGCGCAATTTATAGGGAAAATTTCAGTACCCAAAATATGACGGTGCGTCTGTTGGTTGCAAATCCACTGAGGTTTCCGGTCAACATATTGAAGGTGAGCGCACACAGACAGCTAGCAGTTTGACTTGTTTTATCAAACGAGTCCCGTTACGCTCAGAATTACATAAAACTGTTTATTATATTAGAAGGAATGCTCAAAGAAGCAACCACCAGCCATTCTACACGTTCGGTAACGGTTGCAAACGTTGTGAGATTTTCCGCTATTCCGAGTAGGCGCCAGATTAACCACTAATAGCTAAATAAACTTTTCAACTCAACCTTTTAGGCTAGGCCTCTAATAGATCAATCTGCATTCGATAAGTGTATCCGATAAGCGTTCTATTACAACGTGCAGGTTAATATGTGCCTTTGCGATAGACCGGTTCAATATTGATACCCGATAAAGTTGACATGCTCTGCATCTGTAGTAGAGCGCACATGGAATAACCGAGCGTCCTTCTGCACGCATTAGAGAAGTTGCCGAAAAATCGATGTGATAGGCAGTAGTACCGTGCATAGACTACCAATCGAGGAAACATCCGTATCGGCTACAGCGGCGATCTCAAGCTCTGTGGCCTACCGATTACCAGCCACGTGTTGACCACTGCACGCGCTCGGTTTTCTGCGTTTGAGGATGGAGCACCGTGTTTGCACAAAGAGGCGTATTTATCGCACAACATTCTCATTGGAGGGCTAGCGAGAGCTCGCATAAGACGAGCTCGCATACACGTAAAGATTGCTTCATCGTCGAATCGTTGGGTTGTTATAGTGAGCAACCATTTAAATTCCCTTATTAACATCTCAAAGGTGTGAGGCCCCTGCCATTTCGGGTTCGTCTGGTCGTCAGAATATCCGTCCAGCTGGAATCGCTTAGAAGGTGCCAAACATAATTGAACGCATGCAACAAAACCTCGAAAACGTTTACGGATTGTGCATAATGGCTGACAGACTGTTGTTTGAGCATTTCTTGTATTGGGTTAATTCAAACATTGTTGCCGTTTTTGCTTAAAACAAAAACACGACTCTGCAAGAACGTGCGGATTTAGTTAATCATTGATAAAGTCTCCAATTTTTTCCATGCCGCTGTCCTAACGATTAACCAGTTTTTCTATTTCTCTATTATAAATGTCTTGTTTCCTGAAGACGAAAGAGTGCCGTACATTATTTGGGTATCCTTAAAGCAAAATGTTTACTAGGGCAATATATTTATCTAACAACTAGGACTGTCGAAATAGGACAATTTGCAAAACTATGTCCGATATAGCACATGCTAGTCATTTCACTGTTACTCCGAAACAAAACATTTCGTTTCCGAAGAACTCTCTGTAGCGAGTTTGGCGACCCTCTTAAATGTGGCTAGGACAGAGAACGGAGAAGAAGTCTTATGATGCCAAGTTAGATAAATAAGAGTTACTGATCACACTCGCTTGATCGCTGCGCCTTTGATAGCGTCTTGCGTCTGGTGAGCCGAAAAGATCGTTGTTTCTCGTTGGAGAGAGAAAAACTAAATTTTGGAACTCATAGCTATTAAACGGACAGAAGGACACGGGTGCTAAAAAACGTTAGCATGCAGAATTGAGCGTACAATTTGTTATATAGGGTAATTGACAGCAACGGTAAACTTAAAGTTCACTTTTAAAAACGCGCGATGCAATACTATTCAAGATAATATGTTACTGCTCAAAACTGTTATAACTACATATGCTATATATATATATATATATATATATATATATGCATATCGGTAGCATATATGTGTTTTGTCATATGAAATGGAAAATTTGCTACAAATTTTGGCTAAAAAAGGATAAACGCATATATATTTATATATATATATATATATATATATATGCAACTCGCTTGCATCTATTCGTACTGTCCGCCGCTGCACGAACGAAAAGCCCGCATTGCTGCCTTGAATGTACTTTGATTAACTGAACGCAGCTAATTAGTTGTGTCGACGTGCGGGCATTTGGCTGGGTTTTTTCAACAGCTGTGCTTGCCGTGTGCTTATTATTATTACTCGTACTATTGCCCTTACTCTTTACTCATCGAATCTCCCTCCATAGGCATCGTTGTCCTTGAATAAAGTAGCAGCGGCCTAACAATTTCGATTGTCTTTGCGGCTGCCATGGAGCAAGCATTCGAGGATGCGCTAAAGGGAGATGTCAGAGAAAGGGGAAAGAGGGAGAGAGAGAGAGAGGAAGAAAGAGAAGTACTACTTGTTTCTCACCAACCGATCACAGCGCATGCAAACGTGCGTAGCCCAATGGCACGCATTGGGGTAGCTCTGTACATGTGTATTCACACAGTAGTGTAACGACCGTTCATCGGCACAGCACCGTGTCTTATTCGACTCAACGACAGTCACCCACAACTGAGACAAAAACAGGCTGCTGCTATTGGCGCCAGGATCTAAGTCTAATCTATTAAGTACTAATACTGCTACTCCTACTAATACAGTTACGCCTACTTCTGTTGTTACGAACGCTAGCATTCCTATTGCAGACAGGGCTTCCGTCAACCCCCACTGGTATGGTAGTGGTATAGCCTACACCCATACACATGCGCGCGAGCGCGCTTACCCACGCGAACATACACTAAAAGACACGTAGACTTGGAAGAGAAGAACGTAAGCCGTTTTGCTGCTTCTGCTACTGATGATACTGCTTCGATGTTGGCCTTCCGCTAGAGGGGAGCGTACAGTTGGGGGCCCGCGCCCTTAGTAGTCCAGCAATCGGAGGTCGCCAAAGTAGAAACGACGGCGACGACAGAACGATGCGTACACGGCGAGAAGAGAACTACTGACAGGAAGAGAAAGGACAAAGAGCACGGATCTACTGCGGGTCACGAGGGGGGGGGAGGAGAGCGCAAACAGAAGGAACAGAGGAAGACTGGCCCAAAAGGGTCACGCAAAGTGAGACACAAATAAATCCAATCCAAAAGAAACTATGCGACAACGGTGGCACGACCCCGGCCGCAGCGGCGACGACAGTGCCTTCCCTGCCAACATTTCCGGCCCAGCATTGGCCCCGGAGCCCCTCTATGGTCGGTGGCCAAGAGGGAAGCACCAGACGGTGGCCGATCCCTCAGGGACGAAGGCCTGATCGAGAGGGCCAGCGGAAGAGCAGCGGCAAGCACAGAAGTAAATCTCATTACAGGGCGGGTGGCGTGTCATTCATTCTGTGTATAATGCGGTGAAGGATAAAGGAAGAATAGCTGGGATAATAGAGGAGGGCAGCGGGAAGGAAGAGAAGGCAGGACAACAGGAAGAGTGAGCGAAATAAGTGAAGAGAAGAAAATACAGTTAGGGGACGAGGCGAACGGGACAGACTGTTTCTCGGTGACAAGGTGCTTCGGCAACTCCCTTTTACACTCTGAATCATTCCCATACTTTGTCTTGTAGCTTTGTCACAGAAGGAAAACAACAGGGGGCAAGTTCGGCTCTATCTAGTTCTGCCCATCTGCCGACTTTCCGACTCCTTTCGTTTTTCGGCATTCGCTTATCCAAAGCTTTCTGGTTCGGTGTTCGAGTTAGTTTTTAGGCAATAGATGTCACGGAATAGAGTGGCCCGCTCAAGCGTCAACGTTAAAATGGAATGAAGCTCTGGAGGATGAGGAGAGGGAGTCATTACGGATTGGAGACGAAGATGAACAGATATTTGACTAGACACTGCAGTACTGGCCGGCGTCTACCCGAGCAGTCATTGCTATGTCTCTAAACATAATTGTAAACAAGTAGTTGTGACAGTAGTGTCGCTTTTGATGAACACTTTGCGACAAATCGACACATTTGCCTGCTTCTGTAGAGACTAATTGCAGCCTTGTTTCGAAGAAGCACATTACGGTCATACTGGATACACAACTCGTCTCTAGTATGTGCAACAAGTAGTTACAACAGCTACCTATAGTTTTTATAAACTGTAACAAAACAAAAGCGGCACAATTAGAAGGCGCATTTCATGCAGCCTGTTCTTACATACGGAATATCCAAGAAATTAGCAGGCATTTTTTTTAAAATCCTGCGCTCATCTCTACCCTTTTCGTAGTATGCTCTCTTTGTAAACAGAACATGATAGGGTTTTTTTTCCTGCTGAAACCTCTTAGCGTTACTTTGAGGGAATACAAGAATCCTGATAGACATGCGCCATCCCAGGTGACCAGTCTCGCAAACCCAGTAAACCCGCGTCTTTCCCACATCCAAGAAACCGGCAACTGCCGAGGTATCGCTTCGAATCCACGGCGGCAGGCGTTGCACCAACTCCAACATTATAGTCCATTCTGGCATCATCCAGGAGGACAAGCGCAACAAAGTTTTTTATTTTGGGATCTTCGTTAACTGCTCGGCCGCCCGTTCTAAAACCTGTGTTAGGGCGCCAAGCGTGGACTTATCTTTACGGAAACCATACTGAACGTCTAACAAGCCCCTTTGAGTTCAATCTCGGCGTTGAGACTCTCAACGATACTCTTTTCCAAGAACTCGCCAATCTTGTTAAAAAGACATATGGGCCAAAGGCAGATTTACCTGTTGCGGCATTCTCTTCTCCAGCTAGTTTGATCAAGACCAGGCTGGTGTTTTTTGACAGCCGCGAAAATCGTTTCTTTCTTAGAAGGCGTGTCACCAATGCTTGAAACACCTACATTGCTTCACCAGCAGCCTCGTTGCTCCTGAGTGTACTCCATCCGGGCCGTGTGCTTTACCGGGTGTCAACCGTTGCGGTGCTCGCTCGACCTCCTCCAACGTCGCCTCGGGAATATAATCCTCGACAGCCAGGGTCTCCTCCCCGTCGCGTCTCCACGAGTAAACCGTTAACAATTCGGTGCGGAAACCCCCACACGTCTAGCTCCGTTTCCGTCGATTTATCCTTCCACTAAGCCAGCTGCGTTGGCTAGTATACCTGTACGCCCGGTTTAGCCTTGTGCATCGCTTTCTCGCGTGTCCGATTTCATTGCTCCACCAGTAGACGGACCGGTGCCGTCGGTCGTCTCGTCCGTCGCTTCCACTCCCATTGTCTCGAATCTCGCATCGATGTCCTTTACCAGCGCTTCTCTTTCTAGTTGCCTCATTTGCCATCGTCAGCTCTGTGCAGGTGGTGTAGTTTCTGCAAGTTGGTTATTTGGCGGAGTGAGCATGCGGCAGAAAAGTTTCTTCCACTGGAGCAATTCGGCTTAAGGAAAGGCCGAGGCCCCCGCGATGCAACCCACGTTTTCCAGTCAGAAATCGGGCGAGCTGTGGCACAACCCAAAGGTCATCTGTATGCAATTTTTATTGACTGCGTCAAGGCTTTTGATAATGCCCTTTGTCAACCTGCTGGTTGAAACATTCCAACGACCGGAAGTGGGTGGCTCTCTCCTGAGTGTAATGACAAGTTTCTTTGATGAGGACACCTTATTGGCAGACAGCGAACATGGTGTATTGGAGATCAAGCAATGTGGGAATTCTGCAAGGAAACCCGCTAAACGGTATCTCGTTTTCCCTTCTCCTTGCTGGCCTTGTCGGTTACGCCCGACAGGAGTATCAGAAAGCCGCGGTGATGATGCATGCAGATGATATCGCGGTCGCTCATCGCGACCTAGGTGAATCAAGCGTTTTACTTTTACTTCTATCTTTATGGTAGAGGCGTTTTTGTCTCGAAGGAATGCCTTGAGATAAACACCAGAAAGACCAAAGCCATGAAATTCAGGCGTGAAGATCAATTGGCTGCCGGAGACGTTATACGTTGCTGCGGCCAACCATTGGAGTTTGTTAACTTCTTGCAGTATCTTGCCCTTCGGGTTCATTGCACAAGAACGACGTTCACAGCGAATATAAACGAAACAGTACGGAAGGTACTTGTCTCTTTTTACGGGGAAGTAGGCAATGTCCGAAGATTGTCCGTTACGAGCCTCTTCATGCTTAAAATTGTTTTAGAGTTTATATCTATAGTCTGGACAGGATGTGAAACCACCTCACACTGGTGAATTTTAACCAGCTTGAGAGGCCTTTCTCATTACAAATCAAGCAAGTGTCTTGCTTGCTTATCCGAGCAAGGAGCTGCTTTGTGTATCTCATGTCAAACTGTCCGCTAATTACTTAAATAATCCGACTACAGCCAATAACAATGTCGCATGCAGTACCTTACAAATGTTTTAGTTATTGGAGTGGGAAGCGAAAGTTGAACAGGCCAGACGGGAGGTCGGGGCCAAACGTTTTCAATGCTTTGCACTATTGGTTTGGTACTGCACATGTCAGTCGCCACGTATACGCCAGGTAGTGCATGGTTATCACTAATTGGTATGTTCAAACGCCGCCTTTCACGAGTAGTACGAGTTGCGCACTTGCTGGTTCTGCCTGCAGAGGTGTGCTAAGTACCATGCAGTGGAATGCACAACCCTGGAGCAAAAATCGTTGCATTTCTCCTCTCGCCGAAAGCGTGAACAATATAGCGCATAATGAAGACACCCTATGAACTGTATATTATACTCAGTTTGAGTGAAATAAACATAATTAAATTAGCATTCATCGGCTTCAGAAACGACTCTACGAGGTATTACGACTGTACTCTGTCAGTACTCTCAGCCCCGGATGTCAACACACTCGCAAAATCGCAGACTTGTTGCACTACGCAGCCGGACCATGCAAATTGAAGAAAGCGAATTCTTTGTTCAATGAGATCTGTAGGGCCGCGTATTGGGCGCAGCTCACTGCACACTTGCCTTAATCTACTTCGGTGAGCGATATCTCTTTATTATTTCAAGAGTTGTGGCAAACCTAAAAGGTCAAGCGGATAAATGTTTACTGTCTGCCAGGTATTGCTGGAAAATATATGGCATGTGACAAAGACCGAGCAGAAAATCAATTTTACACTCAGTATTTCCCATCTGCCTTTAACGGAGTCGTAATCGTATATAGACAAGACGACCTTATTCCAACAACCAAATCAGAAGTTTCTGCCAACACCATGCCTACGAACATTTGAGTTGTCTGCGCGGTGGTGCGAAAGAGCCCAGTCGCCAATCAAGATGTCGTGGCTGAGCTCGCCTCTTTTAGTAGCAAACCACTGGCGTCACACAGTGTGATACTTTGGCCCGCTGCCGACCTACGACGCTAATTCAACCTGTCCAAACGTCAATGCAACCGGCCTGCCTATACAGCTCTTAGTTGTCATTATGAAAAGAAGATGGCTGAGGTAGACCTCCATTTTTTCTAGCGCAGGGCCATGACAATTGAGGCCTCATTATGCTGTACATGTTTTCATCATGTAATGTGCAGAACCGTGGGTTGTCATGATCCCAATTAACTATGTGTCTGCGATGTGGGAAAGAGATATTATGGTGGCAGCTGTTTGAGGATATCCTTACCAAAATAATTGACCTAGTTTGATTTATACGCAGCAAATGCGATGGATAAACAAAACAACCGTTTTACTAAACATATGGTTTTATTTCATTTTGTAGTTACAGTGGAATATGAATATCTAACTACCCTTCGGCTTGTGAGGGGAGCTACCAATCGACCTTATCCTCGAGGCAGCCCCTCATTGTGCCCATAATTGCTGCCGCATTGCCGCGCTGAACCGCCAGAGATAGCCGCTGGAGTAGAAAGTCGAAAGCTCTTTTGTCCCCCGTCGTGAGTTCAATTCGTTTGCCAATCTTCTGTAAAAGTGACCATACCTCAGGGCCAGGTCCCCCTAGTGTCTCCAATACTAGTGGCACAAAAATGAACTCGTCGGTGAGCTGGGCGTATTTGTTGGTCTTTAGACGTTCAGCCTTGCGTGCTGCGGAGCCAGCGGCTGATGCGCTGGCCTCTATGTTCGAGGGGGCGAGCGTGTCGGTGACTGTAGCATCCCAAATAAGCGCCTTTCCCCTTTCAAAAGGGATAAGCGTGAGACCGTCAGGCCTCTTTCCGTCGCTTCTCAGGAGGCCGGTTGGCTCTCGAATGCATGGCAGTAGAGCTGACCTTAAGGCCCGGGCGGTAATCTCGTTGATCTCGCTGTGACGGCTTTGACGTCCTTCGCTTCTGTTGCAGGATAGCCCGTGGGTTCCCCAAATGTCCACTTGTGCTCCGCACGGACACCGGTGTTCCTCCGTTAGTCTTGTTCCCAACCTCAAGCCGATGCACAGACGAAAACTTTCGTGATCAAGTAAACTGCCAAGGTTTGAGGAAGGGATGGCTTGGAGCCATTTGCTAGCCCCTTTTTGGACAACCGCCTGTAGTCGGGCTTTGTCTGCCGTGGACAGTGCATTGGACAGTAAACGCTGATATTTCTTGGATACTATGAGATCGTCATAGGACCTCTGCAGGTGTTTGTTTGCCTCTGGGAGTAGGCCTGCGAGGTTCTCGAATCTTGTATCAGCAGCTTGTTTGGCATTTTGGAAAGCCTGCAGGGCTATGGCCGGGCTGATGTGCTAGACTCTAGCTTCTGAGGCGTGTAATGAAGCGACGTGACAGCTGGCTGCCAGATCTGTTGCAGAGCGGATTCCCAAACCTCCGAGTCTAAGAGGAAGGGTGGCTTGAGCCCAGTTGTTGTCGGCCAAGTTTAGATTGAGGAGGTCGCTAAGGCTGGTTCTAAGGCTATTGTCTAACTCCCACAGCAGATCCTGGTTAGCTCCTACGTCCGTGCTGCGGAGGAAGTGGACAATTCTTGATGAGCCCAAAGACGATTTTAGTAGGTGATATGCGCTATGGGGATGTAGCAGGTTTAGCCGGTTTAGGCGAGAGCAAAGGCCCTTTATCTTACCTGCGAGTTCTATGTGAGTGGCAGCCGACCCCACTGGGGACCCTAAGAGCGTCATATCTGCTGCCTCGACTTGTTTGCACCCCGGAAGAAGTGCCTCAAAGGCGGATATGTTCGGCTGGCCTTTGTAAATAATTTCGCACTTCTGGGGGTTGAGCTCAAGACCACTCTTCTGACCGAAGTCAAGAACTCTCTTGATATCTGCCTGTACCACAGATGCTTCTCCCCCAATGGTGCCATCGTCTAGGTACCTGAGATTTAAGGGGGACTGGATAGAATTGACCAGTTCTTTGATTGCTAGGCAGAATAGCGGCGGACCAAGGGGGTCGCCCTGCTGCACGCCGCTGCACGAGAAAATTGTTCTTTCACCGAATGAGAGTTCTGAACTGGTTTTGATCAACTAAGGAGGCTGCCTCTGGCCAATCCGTTTGTACAGTTTTTAGTATGTGGTCGCGACGGACCTGGTTAAAAGCATTCTTAAAATCGAGTTTGGCGGCGACGAAATTGTTGGGTGCGCTAGACATAAAAGCTCTTGTTGTGTGAACCACTGCTTCGATGCCATTAGGCGTATTAAAGCCAAGCTGGTGGGCCCCAAGCTTTTCGCACACGATATTTGTTCCCAGTTTGACAGTGATTTTTGCCGCAATCCTCCGAAAGACTGAGGAAATTACAATTGGACGAAGTGACCCACTCGGCTTTTTAATTGCGATGAGGCGTCCACCAAAAATAATAGGGCGGATGGCCTCAGGCACTGTGCCACTTCTGATAATATCAATCACTTTTGCTATGTCACGCAGTAGACGACTGGCGATATTTGTATTGGTCGTGGCAATGAGGTCTCTGAGATGGCGCGGCCGCAGGCCGTCCATACCGGCGGTAGACCCTGCCGGAAAGGTTCGTACGGCCTCGCGAATCTCTTCTGAACTGGTGACTAGCGGCTCGGCGTGGGATAGTCTAGGTGGCAAGTCAAGGCCGGCCGGTTCACTACGGTGTTTGGAAGTCATTTCCACGAACGCCTCGGCTGCGCAAACAGGACTTCCCACAGAAAGCAAAGCTCTCGCAGCGCCTCCAATGTCGCCTTCGCCTAGTAGCCTGGTTGCTCGTCTAGCGGCGGCTTTGTCCTCGTTAGGTTGCTTGTTCCAGTGCTTCCTTGGGACCAATTCGGGTGAAGGCCCACTACCTGATCTATGTTCCTCGATTCTGTCTCTGAGGTATGTGGTCCAACTAAGATTGTTCTGTTTTCGTGATGGAGCTCTGAAAACTGTATGCGCGAAAACCAGTAGGTTGGCCCAGCTATGCGCGTCATTGTTTTGATGTACGAGTGAAAGTGTGTCGGCCAGCGCTACCGCAACTGCAGGACGGGCACTTTTAGGGATGGTGTCAAGCCGTTTGTATGTCTTTGTGTACTCGGCGAGTTTTTCGCGCAGGTGGGTACCATCAGTGTTGTCGACCGGATTGCTGACGGGGGGTAAAAATGGGTGTTCAATGTTCGAGTGTGCTGTCGTCATGTGCCGTTTGATTCCTCTTCTTGTAAAGTTTCTTTGGCAATGCGTGCAAGTAACCCTGTTATAGTGAGGAGGTGGGCTTAGGTTCCCTGTATCCGACCCGAGGCTGCATAAATGGTCCGTCTGCGGGAGGTTGTCCGAGTGGCTCGGACCGGCTTTATTTTCGGAGGCGTCTTAAGGCATAATGTTTCGGCCCGACAGAAATCTTTACTTCAAAAGCTGATAACAGCCTGATGACTGGTCCGAGAAGGTTTGCAAGGTTACGAAGTGCGCTGGCTGCTTGAGGGTCAAGGCCGCTTAGCATTTTTGCAGCGCTGGTGAGCCCTGCAAGAGGGTCTGCCTTGCGAGTGGAACGCGCCCTCGATGGCGACAAGTCCACCCAGGTAGTGCCGGGAGCTCGACGATATTCCGCCTGGCGCGGACGCATTTTGCGTCGGCGATGCGTCGGTTTCAAGGCCTTGAGTGGGGCAAGCGTAATAGTCTTATCGGACGTTCCGTCCGAACTAGGAGCAACGATCTCACGGACCACTGAGGCGTAGGAACGAGGAGCGTTCTCATCTGTCTCGCATGGTGCCGGATTCGTCCGAGTCGCCGGTTTTTCTACAATAGTGGCCGCCGGGTAGTCGGACTGGACCTGACGAAGGACACGTGCTCCGGTAATAATCTTGCTCTTTTCCCAAGCAATGGCGTAGATCGGACACGAAGGCGACGCTGATCTGTGTGCACCTCCACAGCTTGCGAATTTTGGAGCACTTTTACAGTCCTTGACTAGATGTCGGTTACTGCCGCAGTTCACACATGCTACATGACACTGCAAGAGGATGCGTGATGACCTAAGCGCTGACATTTGAAGCATCTTGAAGGACGTGGTGGCTCGACTGTCACTGCGTGGGTCTAAAAGCCAAGATACACGGTGGCCGGCGGGGCTCCCTTGAACTTGAGCAGCACCTTTCGTGTAGGGATAGCCGCCTGTTGTCACCCGAGACCTGCTCAAACAAAACAACCTGTAGTGAATTTCATCAGTAGCCATAATCTTTAGTCACTGGTTTAACTTATAGCCATGTGAAATAGTCCATAATTCTCTAAAGTCTACCCCAAATTGATGTATTTAAAGACGACAACGATTTAAACGATCATAAACAGTATTGATTGGTTGCTGTAGTAGTCGTGTAGTAAAACTGTATCTGTCAGGTGATAATTCTCTTTTTTTTGGGATATTTTCTTCTATTCTAATAGACGGCGCTACTTTAGAGACTTGCAGAGCGCGCTACCATGCGCAAATGAAGCAGCGTGCAAAATGTTTGCCGGCTGTTTGGAGGCTGCATGGCCTCTCTTTTTGGCTGTAGTGTTTTTTTCTCTATCTAGTCACACACACGCACACGAGAATACATGCAGCAAAATGATTCGGGTGACACGGGAAGTGCTTGGTTGCTTTCAGTGAGTTGGCGTCAGTCCAACTCCAACTGCGTTTGCGTCGTGATGCTCTCGTGGTTCGCGTTCACTTCCGTATATGATTGTTGTAGCCTCTTGAGACGCAATCTGTCTCACGGACAGACGGGCATGCTCCAAAGGCCAAGCCCGTACCAGTGGATCGTTGTATTTGTCTACTTGAATTCGTTGTCGTCCTCGTCGTCGTCGCGGTCGTGCCGACGTCATGCCGTGCACGTCTACTCGCATGAATAACGATTTTCCAATGTTTTAGCTCATCAATGTCTAGTTTCGTTACTTTGACACACACAAAAGGGACCAAAAACGCAAAATACAAAACGTGTCTCAGATAAAGGATGACGAAGAAAAAACAACAGCAGCAGCAGCAGCAGCAACAACTGCACAAAAAGCAAGTTAACTTCGAAGGCTTAAGCGGTGAGAGCGAAAGATACTTTCCGCCTTTCTTAGCGGTTCGGGTCCGCTACGTAGATCACAAACACACCCGAAGTTCGGTATCTTGTGCTATTGGCGGACGGTCTCGTATCGAGATCATCGATTGGTCATCGTTCCTGCCACTGCACACGACAACGCTCGAGTTGCTTCTCGGATTCGATACGAATTCGCTACCCCTGCATATGGTTGAATGGATGCATGATGACGCTGATGGTGCAGAGCCTATTCAAGACTTTGGCACTCGTCTCGTAAACGCTATACGAGTAGTACAGCATTTACATTACTTGCTAGCAGCAGCAGGTGCTTCTAGCTGAGCTTAGGCAAGCCGTTTCGCATTGTTTTGTCTGGGTCAGTGAGGCGCGGGGTGAGACCCCCATACGCAGTGTGAAGGTGCAAAATCCGTTGTCGTGGCAAGTTTAGCCATTATAAGATCGTAGCACCGAAACGTGCAGCTAACGGCCGACCCACTAGTGCGACGTCAGGACTGACGGCGGACAGCGAGAAGGACGCAGGATAAAACCAGGACTGGGACTCTTCGTCAAATCTGCTGGTCGATTTAGTATGTGCGATGTGACTTAAATAATTATTTCATTGAAATAATTACCAAGCAAGATGGCTTAGTGGCAAAACCTTTGCCTTGCATTCAGGAAGACTGGGTTTGAGATCCAGACCGGCCAATCTTAAATTGGTTTGCATGGTTTCCAATTTAGACAAGGTAAATGCCGGAGTGGATTTAAATTAGCCACGACATGGAAAACCGTACACGGGCAATAGCCTTACGGAAAATCTTATTTAAAAAAAATATACTGCAGTAGATGCACGCATAGTAAGGACGAGGCTTCGACAGGTCAAAACTCACTCATTCCACGACACTTGTTACTTTACTGTTACTGGCTGAAGATATCAAGAGGAATCCAAGCCTCGTTTGTAGGTCATCGATTGGTTATTCATGTGGCGATATCCAGCCGGAGGTAAAAACTAGCACTGTTTGAGAACAGGGCAACAGCAACTTGATTGTGGCGACACTTGGATTGTGCTTACCAAATACCGGATTTATACACTTCGAACTGCAAGCCTTGAAATGATTCTGGAAAGAAATTGCTGTTACTGTGGCAACTTGAAGCGCGAACGCAAATTCTCGCTGTGGCCGATTCAACGATCAGTAGTCAATCAAGGAGACAATTGACAAATTAACAAAAATCGTCAATAAATTAGCCACCGGCAACAGCGGTCTATCTGCCACAACCCCAGCTGTCTATCGGGCGAACAGCAGCCCTGCGGCGTAGCAACAACAACGATCGGAGCGCGAACAAATATTACAAACGTGCATAAGCAGTACTCAACAAAATTCGCATGCAAGCATCAAAGCAGAATGACTGCTCGATGTCTGCGTTTCCAAGACAAGCCAGAACATTATCGAAGCAGTAGCGCTACGCACACACCGAATGAAGTGTAAGTGATAAACGTTCAAGACGGCCCGAAATACCTCGCGCACAAACGCGATTATTTGTTGGCCATCTTAAAATTTCTTTACACACATGTGACGATATACAGCAATGTGTAGCACGAATTGTGGGTAGTGGGGTAGATGTTCAAATGATGAAACACACCGATTATAACACATTCAGGCCAATTATAACAGAGTCAATAAATTTAACAAGCTACTAGACTCCGGCATGTGGCCTGAAAGGACACACTTAATTGTCTGCTAAACCTGTGACTTGTTACCCAAGTCTGCTTTGACATTTATGTGAGCGCAAAAGGCCGTATAATCATCGAGAGCTACGTAAAATGATTTAATTCGTTGTTTTTGCACTATAAATTCTGTCAACGTGAACAGCGAAAAATTTCACTTGCGAGAGCGACTTTGTAAAAGTACAAAAAGGCCTTACTGCTGCAAAACGTCCGAAATTATTGGAGCGTATTTGGCGAGAACAGAACTTGAAAGTTGTTGTGTTACAATTGATTCCGCAGTTTCCGTTTCGGCCACTTAAGCCATCTGGGCGAAGGCCTAGATTTTGGAAGGCCTAGATTACGCTTGAAAAACACCACCCATGCGCGAAACCGTGAAACAGAATGCCCGAGTGACTACGCGTAAATTACTTCGGGGTGTATTGAAGAACCATCATCACTCGTCTTCGCGTCCATAGATTCGTGTTAAAGTTGAACCAATAGGTACCTTATAACTTGAGCGAGCACAACAAAGTAGAGCGTTCGGCAAAATGCTCTTCTTGAATTGCCAGACACAGTGAGTGTTTGTTCTTGGATTGAATTGTTACCTGTGACGACAAATGGGTTTTTACGACATTGTGAAACGGAGAAGACCCTGGCGCACCCTAGCCCAGAAGACACCAAAGAGACGAAGCCATTCGTGCAAGATTTCGCTTCACTATTGGTAGGATAAGCATGGTACGGCCTACCACGAGTTTGTTCTCTAAAGGACAAAGAGACACAGTCTCGTGAATCGAATGAGCGTTACCTTCCACCAAGGCAACGCGAGGTTGCATGTGAGTTTACCCAGCCTCCGCAAGATAGCAAGCTTCGGCTGAGAGATTTTACGCGTCTACCGTTTTCACCGAACTTGTCTGCGCCGTCATGTCTGCAGAACTGACTCCAACAAAAAAATGAAATTCACTTTACCAGACGCAGTAGCAGCAAATGTGGAGGAGCGCAGATACCAGAATGATTTGCCATGGGAGTCGATAGTCTAGTCAACTCTAGATGTGGCTAACAATGAAGAGTACTTTTTGGTATGCATACAATTAGTTGACTCGATCTTAGATTGGTTTTAAAGTTAAAACATCTCAGTTACTTCCTGTACTACCCAACATAATAATAGGCCAAGGGAAAAGAACGTTCTCGAGACCGTAAAACTTATTAGGTTTGAACCGAAACGTTTTTGACAAAAAAAATATAAATTCATTCACACAACAAAATATTATTATATGCATGCAATTAAATCTAAGGGGTCAGACCGATCCAAGTGGAGTGTACCTGTTGACGTTCACACGACAAAGTGCTCACACTTACTCAATTGCACTACAAAACAAATAATGTTGGATTAAAATAATATAACCTGGTCTGCAGCTACAGTCTAGGAGATAAATTCCATAATATAATGCATGCTGTTAGAGAGACAATGCGTGTTATTATATTATATGCATTTAAATAAGCATATCGTAATAGGGGCCGATTTCAACTGTGACGTACTAAAATATTATGTACAAAGCGCAGCTTTGCATTTGGACTGGAAAAATAAGCATATTCAGAATCAAATTTGTACAAAGTGTAAGGTATTATCTTAGATAAAATACTTCGTAAAGCGCAGGTTGGGCTTGGCAAACAAAGCACCGGCATTGCTTGCACTAGTATTATGCTGTAATTGTAATTAGTAAAAGATTTGGTACAAAATATCGTTAGTTGCACAAACGCACAACCTTACAGAGAGTTTAGTGAACATTGTAACATGGCATTTGTAATAAGACACTATGTCGAGGGACCGTATTTAGAAAAGTGATGATGGGGGGTCGGATGGTAATGCACCATATCTTCTTATTAAGACGTCTGCGCTCTCCATTTTGCCCGATTATGGTCGATTGTAATTCACTCCGACCTTGTCTAAGTTAAAAACCATGAAAACCAATTTAAGAGTGGCCGGACCAGGTCTTGAAGCCACGAGCTTCCCAATGCAAGGCAATGGCTTTGCCACTGAGCCAATTAGCTTTTCCTAGTGATAGATAGAATTTGTCATTACAAGAAAACAGATATTTTATATGCCGCATAACATGGTATGGTTATACCATACGTTTATATACTTGAGAGAAAATCATTATAAAATCGGCAAGTGCGTATGCATACATTGTAGAAAGGCCAATGTTGCATGCTACCATATAGGCAACTGCTTTATCGAAACATGCTAACTTACAAAATTAAATAAGAACGAGACCAAATAAGAACCATTGTATTAGTACCAGTTGTGCTGAATAATCTTAAATATTTACATGATTACCTGCGTTTAGCGAGCGTACTTAATCGACGAATGAATGAAGTATACGACATGCATGCCTGCGCATAGATATATTATCGAATATAGTTTTCGTTGTATTGATGAAATCAAGGTCTAACATACACTAACTATATATATATATATATATATATATATATATATAATATATATATATAGTTAGTAGCTATAATAAAAGAGTTCTCTGGCCGTCTGAGAGATAGTGACGTCATCGACTCTCATTCTGTCCAATGACCATCAGGGAAATCGTCACACCCCCAACGCAGAAGACGCCTAGAAAATATTTACAACGAACATACTGACAAATTACCTGAACTGAAATGCATTCTTTTAAACGCGCGTTCTTTGAGAAAACCTGGCGCAATCGACTGTCTGACTAAGTATATGATAGCTTTCAAAATCGACATTGCCTTTATAACAGAAACCTGACTTAACGATGGGATTTCGTGTGCTGAACTATCTGCCAATGGCAGATTTTAGGTCATTCGCAAAGATCGAAATGCCCAATCCGGAGGTGGAGTTCTGCTTTTAGTCGAAGCCCAAATACCCTGTGCCCCGGTGACCGTCATGACATCATCTGAGACAGTTGCCGTCGATCTTCTGCTGCCCAGCAGCCAAGTGCGGCTCATCTGCTCTTATTTTAGCCTTTCTGGTACAGCAGCAGAGCTCTATCGTAACATCGGTCACACTTGTCACCGACTTGGAACAACTCACCTCCATTGACAGCAGCGTCGTTGTTGCTGGTGACTTCAACCAAGGCAACATCGATTGGACTAACTCCATCTCTTCGTACCGTGAGTCCAATAAGGGCGGCTATGAGGTGGACGATTGTGAACGAGCAAGTAAGGAAGATCTTCTGCTTCAATTTTTGCACAGCTGGTCTCGATCAACTCGTGAAGAAACCCACCAGAGGCCAAAACTTACTTGATCTAGTATTCGCAAACGATGAATCCGTCGACAATGTCGTTTGTTCTCCTGCTCCCATTGCTAGTGATCATAACATGGTCAGCTTCACGATAGCTCCGGGCCCACCTCCTCCTCTGTACATTCCGACCTTCCTGGACTATTTAAACGGAGACTACGATAGGATGGTGTGCAGTCTTCTTGCTACCGACTGGAACTTATTCTTTTCTACCTGCACGAACTCTAACGAAATGTATAATCATTTTATCGAGTACATGCACATGCTGCAGGACTCGTTGGTGCCATGCAAAACTGTTGGCGGGGCGCACAGGTTCGACTCAGTTATGCAACGTCTCACGAATCGTCTAGCGACCTCAATTGTTGAAGCTACTACTAAGACCATTCAAAAAGAACTTCAAAAAGTTCTGCATCGTAAGAGAATCATCGAGGGAAGCTCCATAGCTCAACATAGGAAACCAATCAACAATCCTATAAATACGTAAGAAAACGGCTCAAAATCAAAGACAGTGTTGGCGCAATCAAAAGGCAGGATGGATCGTTCGCTTACTGAGAACTCCGAGAAGGCTGAATTACTCCGTGACGTCTTCGCCTCAACTTATTCGTCTCCTAGTGAATTAGCAGAGCGCTCCCGTCGGCCGCAACCTGATGTACATACAGCAGAAAATCTCAAATACGTTGAAGACGTTGACAGCTCCCCTGAAAACCTGACTCGACATCTCAGGAAGTTCTCAAATAAACAGAGCGAAACACCGGATGGTATAAGCGCGTTCGTATATAAGCGATGCGACCGTTCAGTATGTATACCTTTAGTCGCTAATATTCCGACGTTCTCTTGAAGAAGGAACTGTACCTGATTTGTTCCGCTGTGCCATCGTGTGCCCGGTGCATAAGAAAGGGGACAAGACTGATGCACAAAACAAACGTCCTGTATCGCTTACTTCTGTTGCCAGCAAACTCTTTGAGAGCGTAATCGCTGAAGCCGTTTACAACAACGCTAATCTTCAAGGAACTTATTTCAAGAGAACAGTTCGCCTATCGACCAGGCTACTCTACGGTCCTGCAACATCCTTGAAACACAAAATGATTGGGCCTTGATGCTAAATGACAGCAAGCCATTTGATTGCATATATTTTGACTTCAAGTCGGCATTTGAAACGGTCACACATAATAAACTCCTGCAGGTCCTCCGTAGTTATGGTGTCGGCAGAAAAATAGTTGAGTGGGTAGCTGCATTCTTACGTAGCAGAACTTTCCGCGTACGTGTTCATGACTGCCTATCATCCTGTGCTCGAGTCACTTCTGGCTGTCCTTAGGGCACCATACTTGGGCCGCTTATGTACATATTGTACACTGATTCATTGAAACACATCGTCCCGAAACATGTACATATGAAAATTTATGCAGACAATATTAAAATATATACTATTGTTGATGATGATGTTAAGGCTGCGGCTTTACAAGCAGTATTAGGTAACTTCTTTGAATGGGTTTGTAAACTTGATCTCAAATTGTCCGTACAAAAGTGCGCTATTCTACATTTTGGTAAAACAAATCCTAGGTACTCCTATACCCTTGGCGGTAAGAATCTACAGTCTGCAGCGATCATGAAAGACTTAGGTGTATTAACTTGCACTAGTTTAAATTATAGCGCACATATAACGGAAACTGTCGCCCGCGCATCCAGGAAAGTTAACTGGATTATGCGGACGTTTGTACTGTCGGACTCTAGGTTTTACGTCAGTCTTTACAAACAATATGTGTTACCAGTGATACTGTACGCGTCTCCTGTTTGGAATACAGGCCTTGCGAGAGACAAGAAACTCATCTATACAATACACAACAGATTTTTAAAACGCGTCGGATACAGGTGCAATATTGACCCTAAAGAGATCGATATGTGATTCAATTTTACAGCTTTTAGAAGACAACGATACCAGAATGTTCGATAAAATCTGTCAGAACGAGAAAAGACTGCAATATTTTTTAATAAGGTCGTAATACCAACACGAAGTGGCGCAAATTTATACGCAAAAGCCACCGCAAAGAAAACCGTTGTAAACAGCCTTTTTGCATGGCGCAGTAGCCGTCAAGCGCGCAAGTGTAACAACTTATCTGGAAAATAAATATCCCCCCGTTTCGGGGTGCGTTTAATAATATATATATATATATATATATATATATATATATATATATATATATATATACGAATGCCCAATTTTGACTAAGTGGGGCCTATATATACACACGAGTGTCCGATTTCGACTATTGCGGCCAGCCAAATGTTTACAATAATTCAACTACCCTTGCCAGGCTCTAATGCTAAATCCTGCCATAAACGCCTCTCCAATGGCTTGAATATTGGTTCTCTATAAATAGCCCGCTATGCCATCAGCCTGGGGAGGCGCGCAAATGAGGCTACGAATACAACGGTACTTGCACTCCTACTGAACATTGCAATTTGCACACGTTGACCAATAAACGCCTAAGTTTTGTGCTCACACATTGGAACATTTGACACACTTAAAATGTGCGTTTAAACGTTTTACTTTAAAGTCTCTGCTAAGTGCACAAAAGTGCAAAGAAAACGAATTATCTTCGAAATGACTACGGGTGTGTCTGCAAATTGTTAAAGCTAGCAGCTCGATCGATTGCAGAACATCTGACTACCATCATAAATCATTTTATCAATTCTGACCGCTTCCTATCACGATTGAAGGCTACGCCGGTACTTTCTTTACTTTTTTTCCGTTACCGCGCAGTCAATTATAGGCCGACCTCGTTCGTCGATTGTATCTCAAAGGTTTTTCGACAATCGGGTGTTGGTCAGGCTAAATTGACATTTGGAGTAGATTAATTTCTTTCGCCTTACCAGCCTTCATAGCTTTCGCAGCGGTAGATCGACTGACCTCGCGTTAGTTGCTCATGGCAGCGAATTCGGTCCTGTTCGGTCGAGGTACCTAAGTTTTGTCTCGAAATCTTCTATCTACCACGTTTGATAGATAGATTTGAAAAAAAAGTGTATACTCGTACGTTGGAACTAAACCCGCGACTCTTCTGGCCCGCCAGTCATTCTGACGCTGCCGTCGCGTCAGACAAACGCGGCCAAAGAAATTCAAGTTGGTTTCTATTTGTTAATGCGGGCAAATTAAGAGGTTCATGTAAGAAAATCATTGCCAGTCGGCAAAGTCGACACACCATCGAGTTGAAACATCTTCGTGTTCATTCATGTAGTAGTGAGTGTAGCAGTTGTACGCGGATCGTCGTGTTACACACACGCTGCACGCAGGCTAGGACAATTTCGCGTTTCTCTCTGATGAAGAAAAAGCGCCACCCAAGTAATGCTGTCCTCTGGTTGGCCCACGCCACCACCATGAGCGGACGTAAACGTAATGTTCTCCCTGTACATCTGTTTCCTGTACGTTCGTATGTTCCAGGCGTGCGCAGCGTGTTCCATTAGCGAGTCCTGCTGCCGGCACGATGGCGCAGGCCAGTCAGTGGCCATTTTCGCCGGAACAGCCGGGCAGTTCATCTAGCTTCTCGCTTCTCAATGAATGCTTCCCAACCCTCCGCCGCCGTTTGCCCCGTTTTGCTTGAAACGCTCATTGAGAAGGTGGAGGTCGAGGTCGATGTTCTGCGGCAAGCTCCTTGTCGAGCTCTACTCGTCGTCGCGTTCATCGTCTACCCTGAGGGATCTGGCAAATGTTGTGTCATGTGTGTGCTATGTTTTTGTTGTCGCTTCTGCTATTGTTGTTGTTGTTGCCGTCATTGTAGTTTCTGATTTTCTTGTTGCATCGTGACTGTAAAGTCTGTTGCAGAGGTTTTGTTAGGTCCAATCAGGCAAAATTCTACAAAAGTCCTCTGTTAGCAACAGGAAGCATCAAGGAACGATACTTCCACTTCTTGGGGGGGGGGGGGGGGGCAAGGTAAACATGCACCTAGTTTTAGCCTGTCCGCTTGTGCAGTGTGAAGTGCTGTTCTAACCTTAATATATATATATATATATATATATATATATATATATATACGAGTGGACTGCGACAACTCCCATGCGTAAACTCCTAGCATGACTGGAGCGCATTCTTATACGACGAAGTGTATCGCGGCTTATTCGCGGACGCTATTTCGACTCCACAAAGGCCCGTCTTCATGCGGTCGCCGCCACGGGAGGCCTGGTTACATGCGCTTCTAGGCGCCTCACCGGACACCTTTTGAATGACGAAACGATCCGAAATGAGCCAGGTGTTTGCCTCTGCTGTGATTTTGTCTCCTCTCACCAATGCAAATGTGGTCAACCCATTAACAAGTTAGCCCATCACGGGTTATGGTGCATCATGAGTGACAGATGGCGTATCAGGCATACCAGTATTAACGACACCTTCGGCCGAGCGCTCCGATCTAGCGGATTCCCCTGTAACCTAGAGCTCCAGGGTCTCTCCGCCGATGATGGCAAGCGCCCGAACGGGATGACCCTTAGCCCATTCAGCACGGGGCAGGATGCTTGTCTGGGACGCCACAGTCCCACTACTACCTTCTATGGTCGAAAGCGGGGTGGCCTCATCAGGCTACGCCGGTAATCTAGCCGACACAAGGCAGATCACGAAATACATGCCAATTGAGCGGTCCAAGCGACGTCACTCGCAAACGCCTCCACAGGGTCGGTGAGCAGCTGAACTTCGCAACTGAAGATATCTGCGGCTTACCTAAGGCAGCGCCTTCATCTTGACATCCAACGCGGGAGCGCGGCATCTGTCCGGAGCACGCTGTTTACGTGATGGAGTAATATTTCCCGTGCACACGATCCCAGGAGACAATTGTCGGTCCACTTATGTTATTAATAAAATTGTTTGAAAGTAAAATAATATATATATATATATATATATATATATATATATATAGATATATACATATACACAGGAATATATTTCACCCAAGTCGAGGCAACCAAATTCCGAAATTACTTTATCATTGGGGATACATTTTGCGCTTTGGGTCGCATTTTCCACCAGCATCTACCACTTGAAGTACAGTGCGGAAACGCCGCTTCCGTGTTGGGTACATTATATAAGTGGTCAATGTTCTGACTTGGCGTAAAATTGCCACGAGTGACATTATTTTTGTCACGCTCCGTTGGATCTTGCGGTAGCCAGTTTAAACACTGGCCTCGCCATTTGATTGCGTTAAATCTGGTTGAATATTGTTCTCATGCTACATCCGTCGGCCGTAGAAAGCTTGGTGTCCAAAAACGAGAGCATTGATTTTGACCGTAATCTCATAATTGAGAAGAAACGTCGTCCACTTAAACTGTCCCATGATACGCTGCACAGAAGGCTATCGAAATTATAGAACACATCTACATACATAACCAGGTCGTGGCTCGTGATAGTCCTTGGATGCAAATAAAACATGGCAAAGTTCGTGGACTGCAAAACGAAACGCTTCATGGTGGTTAGTGCGAGAAGCGTCATTCCAAGTGCAGGACCTCATTGCACCGGTTTTAAAGAATCCTAGAGTTATACTGGCCATTGTGTCTTCCCAGATGCGAGTGAATTCGTTGTATGCTGGCACGGGCGGTAACCCGACTCTCCGCTTCAAGTCTTCACAGAAGAGCAGAGTATCCACCAACGAATATATAAGACGATTCTTGCAGGACGAGTGCACTCTAATCTCTTTTTTGAAAGAGGTCAGCGTGATACAGTCGAGCTTTTCTTCAGAGAGCGTAGCTGTGGCATTTGTATCTTTCAACGCAACAAGAGCGCTTCTCGCTCTATCGATGATGTGGTCCGGAAGTCCACACATACAGAGCATATAGATGCCTGGAAGAACCCGTCATACATCGTCGAGTAGAAAATTGCAGTCAGCAAGAGTAGAGCGGCCTGAATTCATATTGCTTATTCGAAAATTAGACGTGATTCTAAAAATGACGTCAGCCGCTAACAAAATCGAGGAAAAAGCTTGTAGCAGCAACTTATTTTAGCAATAGGTTTTCCAAAAACAGGAGCTTGGGTTCTATATATATATATATATATATATATATATATATATATATATATATATATAGCCTGTAAATGTACTTATTGTGTCTATTGACTAGCAAGTTGCTGAAAGCTCTAAGAGCTTGATTTGTGCCATCAGAGTCATACACGTTTAGTCAGCTTAAATTGGCAATTTAATTAGAAATAAGTTGACATTTTGTCCACCATATGTTCTTGCTAGGGCTGAGGGAGCAGATAAAGCCTATATGGCCGGTGGACGCCTTCGTGATGAGAACACTACCATCAAAGAGAACAGCCTAGTGCACCACACGGTCGGGCAGTCCAGAAAATCCTCAAAATTTCGAACAGCAATATGATCAACACAAGTATGTTTGTTCACGATTGACTGCATGACTAAACTGACATGAAAAAAATGATTCCAGCTGAAAAACAGCCTTCCTGCTGGGGCTTTACAGCTAGCACTAGAGCGTTTAAACAAACGCTCTAGGAGCTCTAGAGGTGGACATTGTACTCTTGACGGAAACTTTCATGCGGGAGGAACTGCATTGCAATGAGATGCGAGGTCTTCACCTGCTAGCGAGTCTTCCAAAGGGACGGCGGGGGAGACCAGTAGGTGGACTTTCAATCTATTTACGAGCAGGGTCACCCCGAATGCAATGTGCGTGTCGAGGTGCGTGTTGTATGACACTCACCTTAGGTAGCGTGTATTGACGCGCGAGTTAGTTAGTTAACTGCTGAGATCAACTTCTGACATCGAACAAAGCAACCACGCTTTGGAGGCCACTGTAAAGGCGGTTGTTGTCAAGAAGAATTACAGACAAAGACGGGCACGACCCTGGTTTACACAGGTCTGCTACTTAAAACGTCGGGAAGTCTTGGGGCTCCTGTGCCGAGCACGGGCTCTACACCCCGACCCCCAGATAGTTACTGATCGTAGGGCGCTCTATGGCCAACATAGAGCAACATACAAGAAACTGCTTGTAGAAAAGAAGCGCCGGTATGATGAGTTTTGTTTGCTTGAGAGTGCAGTGCGAGAACTGCATGTCTAGATTGTTCGCCGGCTGAACAAAAGCATGCACAGCATGACAAAGGAGCAGTTGCGGCAGCACTTTACTGCCCTTCTGCTCGATGCAAACGCCCCCGCGCCTAACCCAGTTATTGAGCAACCGCTCTTTCAGGATGCAGCACCACATGAGTTCGCCGTTTCTGGTGGAAGAAATTGTGCAAATTTTGCGCGGGTTACCTAAGAAAAAGAGTAGTGGTCCTGATGGGATCTTTTTCGAACTCTGGGGCTGAGTCGTCGGATGTTTTAGCAGGCGAGCTGTTTAAGCTGTTTAATCAGATATTTAGCGGGGGACACATACCCCAGGTTTGGCACGAGGCCGGGCTTGCTCTGTTATGAAAGGGCAAAAACGGTGACAATGTAGACGATCTAAATGTCCGGGGTATCGCGTCGGAACGCACTCTCAAGAAAATCTTCGCTAAGTTGATTCTCTCGAGGGTGCTTCTAACTGTGGAGAAGGCCCTGCCTCCGCAGCAATTCGGATTCAGGAAGGGTCGAGGTACACAGGACGCAATCCACGTACTCCAGTCGGAAGTTGTACGAGTGTTGGCTGTGCCTGGGGGTCACTTGTACGCCGTCTTTATTGATTGTGTCAAGGCCTTCGACAAAGCTCCCCGTCACCTACTAATCGATTCATTTTGACATGCTGGGGTGGGTGGTTTTTTTTATACGAGTGCTCTTTAGCTTCTTTGCTGAAGACCGCCTTGAAGTAAACGTAAGGGGCGAGGACACCTTGCAGCTGAGTCAAAACGTAGGAACCCCTCAAGGGGACCCTCTCAGTTGCCTGGCATTCTCCTTGCTCATCGCAGACCTAGCCTGCCATGTGCGGGACAAGTTTAGAAACGCCGTCATGTATGCGGATGACATAATAGTGGCCGACCGGGACCGCGGTGCCATTCGTCGAATTGTCGGTGACGTAGAAGAATACTTTCACCGTAAGGGCCTTCAAATAAATTAGCGGAAGACAAAAGCCGTGAAATCGCCGTAGGGGTCAATTGGCTGCCGCAGACGTAATACCCTGTTGTGGCCAACCGCTGGAGTTTGCCAACTTCTTCCCGTATTTGGGTCTGAGACTACACTGTACGGGAACAACCTTTACCTATCACATCGGCGACGGGTATCGGGTGGCTATTGCCTCTATTCACAGAGCGGTGAGAGATCCTCGACAACTGTCCTTGAGTGCGGCCGTGCGTCTTTTTGAGCTTAAGATTCTGCCAATGTTGAGCTACAGCCTTGACAGGGTGTGGGGCCATCTTTCAGCGGCAAATTTTGCGCAGCTAGAGAGATGTTTCACAATATATATGAAGCGGGTTCTTTGCTCGCCGCGGACGGCAAGAAGCTACTTTGTGTACCTGCTAGCGGGTTGCGGGCCGGCAGTGGAAACAATCAGAGTCAGGCTAAGGTCACCTATTACATGTTCGACGGTCTTGAGGTAAGCCCTGACATCGATTCCACTTGTGATCAGTTGGAGAGAACGATGAGAAGTGCAGTGAAGTGGAAAAGGTTATGGCAAAAGAGATCACGCCCGTGGTACTCTCGAGCCTGCTACCTCGCCCACGGTGAAGTGCTCGGACTCCTGCGCCAAGCAAGAGCCAGAGCAACATCATCACTGCAAGCCAGGCGGGACTACTTTGAGCGCAGAAAGGCGTATATAAGACTCTGCTATGATCATAAAAGGGAACACGCAAGGCGGGAGGAACGACGGCTGCTCGAAAGGGCAGAACGAGAGCCTTCAGCTTACATCGTGCGACCTCGTAGAGCGGTGAACCCGCTTAGCGACGGGCAGGTAAAGAGCCACCTAACTAATCTTTTATTCAATCATGACGTTGCGGCCGTATCTCCAATCGTACAGCATCCGCTTACACTGGAGCAGCACAACATGAATCTGCCTTTCGAGGTGGAGGAGGTGTGTCAGGTCCTACGGTCACTCCCGAAGAGAAAGAGCTCAGGGCCCGATCAGGTCTGCTATGAGCATTGGATCCAGTCACTTCCTCTCTTGGCAGAAACTCTTTGTGATTTCTTCAACGAAATTATTAAGAGGGGGCGGATGCCTAAAGTCTGGCATGTCGCCAGGCTTTCTCTTCTGTTCAAGGGTAGGCATGGTGATGACAAGCAGGATCCAAATCTCTATCGTGGAGTGGCGTCAGAACGCACATTGAAGAAGATTTTCTGTAAATTGGTTATTCGACGGATTGAACGGGTGGCTGAAGAGGCACTTCCACCGGAGCAATTCGGTTTTAGAAGAGGCCGAGGCACCCGTGATGCAATCCATGTTCTCCAGTCAGAAATCGAGCGAGCTGTGGCACAACCCAAAGGTCATCTGTATGCAGTCTTTATTGACTGCGTCAAGGCCTTTGACAAAGCCCCTCGCTATCTGCTGGTTGAAGCATTCCAACGAGCAGGAGTGGGTGGCTCTCTCCTGAGTGTAATAGCAAGTTTCTTTGAGGAGGACACCTTGTTGGTAGACGGTGAGCAGGGTGTATTAGAGATTAAGCAAAATGTGGGAACTCCGCAAGGAGACCCGCTAAGCTGCGTCTCGTTTACACTTCTCCTTGCTGACCTCGTCGGTTACGTCCGACAGGAGTACCAAAAAGCCGTAGTGGTAATGTATGCAGATGATATCGTGGTCGCTCATCGCGATTTAGGTGCCATCAAGCGCATTACCTCTATGATAGAGGCGTTCCTTGTCTCGAAGGGACTTGAGATAAACACCAGGAAGACCAAAGCCATGAAATTCAGGCGTGGAGGTCGATTGGCTGCCAGAGACGTTATACGTTGCTGCGGCCAACCATTGGAGTTTGTTAACTCCTTCCAGTATCTTGGCCTTCGGGTTCATTATACGGGAACGACGTTCACAGCGCATGTAAACGAAACAGTACGGAAGGCACTTGTCTCTCTTTACGGGGAAGTAGGCAATGTCCGAAGACTGTCCGTTCTCTCAGCAGTGAGGCTCTTCATGCTTAAGATTGTTCCGGGGCTGATGTACGGTCTTGACAGGGTGTGGAACCACCTCACGCTGGCGAATTTTAACCAGCTTGAAAGGTGTTTTTCATTATATATGAAGCGAGTGCTCTGCTTGCCTATACGAGCGAGGAGCCGCTTTGTGTATCTCATGTCAGGCTGCCCACCGGCTGCTGAAACAATCCGATTAAGGCTGAAGATGCCGCGTACAGTACCTTACGAATGTTTTATTTCGGAGTGGGAAGCTAAAGTCGAACAGGCCAGACGGGAGGTCGGTGGTTTGGACGTTTTCAATGCCTTGCACCTTTGGTCTGGTCCTGCATGTGACAATCGCCACGTATACACCAGGTACATAGTGCATGGTTATCACTACCTGGTATGTTCAAACGCAACCTTTCACGAGGAGTACGAGTTGTGCACCTGCCGGTTCTGCCTGCAGAGGTGTGCCAAGTACCATGCAGTGGAATGCACAGCGCTGGACCAAAAATCGCTGCACTACTTCTCTCGTCGGAAGCGTGAGGAAGATAGAGCTGCATGAAGAAACATTTTAAAATGTATATTATACTCAATTTGAGTGAAATAAACATAATTGTAATTACATGTTCGACCCATGGATTTCATCAAATTAGCGATCAATGTCGTTGCCGGTTCTGCTCGCGGATATGCGCTAAATACCATGTAGCGAGCTGCCAGACGCATCGGCGGTCTTTGCACTTCTTCGCCCGGTGGGACGGTCGCTGAAATGTTCAATTGTACTGTAATTATGTAACATCTTGAAATGCAATTTTATTGCGAAATGAAACCAGATGTAATTGTTGCTCTTGTACCATTGCTATAATTGTCATATGGTTATGAGGAGCAACTGTTGTCCACTTATAAAAAAAACTGACGTCGTCAGACACACTGACTGTTTGAAATAGGTTAGAAAAAAGAAACGTTTTTATTGTCTTTGTTAGCAGAAAAGAAGCCTGCTAGAAATGATTCATTATATATCAAAATTCTGGCTTACTTAAGGATATTTAGGTAAAAACATAGCAAGGACGTGGATTCATACGCAATATATCTTTCCTATGTCGATCATGCTTGGATGTATCAGTGCGAAATCGTACACGGGCATTAGTTTTCGAAATAATAAAGTCATGTGCGTCGTTCGAACGGAAACAATATAGGTGATGGTGGGAATACACTCGTTTGGAATGCTATTTTGACTAACTTTTTAGCACCTTTGATGGTAAGTCTAGGCGCCGCTCAGGCTGGTTATGCTGTTTCCCAGGCGGAAAGAATTAAGTGTTGGAAGTATATATATATATATATATATATATATATATATTCACAACTTTATTTCACACATATGGTGCCACTTCAGCCAATCACATATATAAAATTTTTCATAAACATTACATTATTCCACCATATCTCGTCCGGTAGTTTTAAAGTGGGCACAACAGGTGCAAGGTCAGACCTTTAAGGTATATGGGATAAACGTCCCATGCAAGACTTAGCAACTTGGATCAGATCATTACAGATATATGCGGGCGGGATTTGCTATGATGAAATTCAGCGCTTCTACGAGTTCACTCTTCGGGCCGCTTTTCAACGGCGGCTTACTTTAAACGACCGAGCAACTTTCTACGTCCTTCTTCTTTCAATGCTAACTTTGTTTTGATTGCCTACAAACTTACCGAATAACATATATATATATATATATATATATATATATATATATATATATATATATATATATATATATATATATATATATATATATATATATATATATATATGTATATATATATATATTGCCTTCCACAAAGTTCTGCCAAAAAGTTTTAAGATAAATTCGCAGCTTTGTTCTCTACGTGGAGTATCATTTCAGTTAACACACAAACATATATATATATATATATGTATATATATATGTATATATACGAGGCGGACACGTGATAGTCACAATACATACCCGCTAGGCACACTGGCTTAGCTAATCTCTTGTAATATGTGTCCCACAAACATAATGTAATATACGAAAAATAAATATGTATACCGGTTTTATTCACTTATTCTGTATATATATATATATATATATATATATATATATATATATATATATATATATATATTGATAGTTGTTGATAAATATTTAAATTAAGACAGTTCTGTTCTTCCAGTACGTGGTCTGGCCTGCGTCAAACCAGTCAGTGTACACAACATTATTTCGCATAAAAAGAGCTTGTTCCGTTAAGGGCTCTCGAGTCGCGATCGGTGGCGCAAGCTTTGTCATGGTTAGCGTGGTTAGTGTGGTTGACTGACGTTAAGTTAGCTCTACACTCAGCGATGTTTTCCTCTCTGACGAAATCTCCCCCACGATCCACTGTCTGTCCCGGCTAGTGACGCGTAATTAATTCCATGTCGATATCATCCATGCGAGGGATTGCACGATCATTCGGCAATCAGGGAGACGCAATAACGGAATATGCTAATATTAGGATCGACGTATTGTCTTCAATCGGCTTCAAAACAATGGCTGAGGGGCACGATTAAACACGACCGTCTGCTGCCGTTTACTGTTAGACTGATACCAAAGCTAGAAGCGAACTAGTCTAGAGACCTCTAGCGGCTTAAGACGGGAGAAAAAAAGTGTCATCGTATCGTATTCAAAGTTTCTCGTCTGCTCCGCCCTTCTATCTAACGTCGTTCGTAATCATAACGTTATTAAGTGGTCATAACACCAGGAGCAATGGCGCTTCGACTGCCGTAAGGATTTACATAGACTATACTTTTTTTTTCATAGACAATATCTATATTTTTTCCTAGAATATATATATATATATATATTCTAGGAAAAAAATCTTCCAACTTCACCCGGGTTCACGACGCTGCTGGTGTGTGTACCTTCTTAAATCGCCTAAGTGATATTTTCTGGAGCAATGTCTATGATTCAAATGATGTTAATTTAGCGTTCGAGAATTTTCAACAAACCCTTCGGGGTATTTATAACACATCATTCAGTCTACGTCGCATAGAGCGTTCGGAGGCGTCAAAAGGTGACACGTTTGTGTTCTCGCCAGGACTGCGTCGACTAAGAAGGCATGCTAACAAAAGGTATATTAGGCACAAAAAGATTAATTCCCCAGAAAGTGAACATGCTTATCTGGTGAGTCAGAAAAAGTACAAAACCGCTGTTCGTATTGCTCGTTCAGCGTTCTATAAGGAGCGGTTTGATACCTTACGTGGAGATTCCCGCCGTCTCTGGCAGTTCATTAACAGGTCCTGTGGTAAACATAAAGGATCGGCCGAGTTGCCTTTTGCTCTCGTCACCTCTTCTGGAGAAACTTCCACAGATCCTGTTTTAATAGCCGACGAATTTAAGCGCTACTTCGTGTCGGTGGGTGTGGAGACGGTCCCTTCATTGAATTTAGAAGACGATATAGACGCGATTACGGAACCTTTGGCCCTGTAATGACGTTACCTTCAGCTTTCGCGCTGTAACAGTAATTGAGGTAGCCTTAATATTACCTAAGTAGAAACGGAGCTGGAGCTGCGGTGCAACGGGACATCCTGCTCAACTTCTAAAACTTGGTACTCCATACATTGCTGGTCCTCTTACGCACATAGCGAACCTTTCACTCGCATCTGGAGTGTTTCCAACCGCCCTTAAGGCTTCTTTTGTTACACCTATTTACAAAAAGAAAGGCGACGTTGCGGGGCTTAAAAGCTACCGACCTATCAAGCTTGGTTGACTGCATTTCAAAGCTATTCGAGAAGCTTGCTCTCTTGCAGCTGGAACGCTTTCTCGAATCCTGCAGCTTTCTTTCGCCTAATTAATTTGGATTTTGTCACGGTCGGTCTACGGGCCTGGCACTTGCGCATCTCTGGCAGTTTGTAACCGACTCAGTTGAATTGACAAAAGCCTGTCTAGGCGTTTTTCTCGATGTCACTGCGGCATTCAATTGCGTTCGCCATTTTTTTCATTTTTCAAATCTTGCAGAACCTTGGGTGATCTGCAAGTACAGTTAAGTGGTTTAATTCATTTTTGTCCTCTAGATTGCAGTCTGTTCGTATAGGGCAAGTGGTTTCCTCGTGGAGATCTGTTAATATTGGCACTCCTCAATAATCGGTGCTAAAACCGTTTTTTTTTTTGATTCTCATTAATTTCATTCTGCTTAATATTGAAAAAGAAAACATTGGTAAACCGATAGCTTTTGCTAATGATACTTCACTTTTCTTTAGGGTTGACTCTCCAGCCCTCGATATACCGCGCTCACTATCTCAAGTGAAGGAGGTAATCAAAATCTTTAATTATTTCGGCCGTTGTTAATGCTAGCAAGACTAGTCTCACTCTGTTTCGCTCACCTTAACTAAAGTTGCGGGCGGATCTTGATCGGCTTTCTTCAGAATTCGGTCTGAAGTTTTTGTCAACTACTAAATGTTTAGGCGTCATCTTACACGAAGGTTTAAGTTGGCGCGCTCATATTGATCATATAACACCCAAATGTTATGCAGTTATATCGGCCCTGCGAACTTTGCATCGTGTGAGAGTTCCGTTGGATGGTCTGATATTGATCTACAAAACGCTGTTTGTGCCGGTACTCACGTACGGCATTCTCTTGTGGGGAAGTGGTTATGATCACGTTCTGCATCGGGCTCAGGTAATGCAAAACGATGCCCTGAGGGCCATATTTGGGATGAGACGTAGCCAATCTGTTAGAGATATATGTTGTGATTATAAGATCCTATCCGATCGATTCGCTGTATCGTCTTTAAGTAGCTACTTTCGGCTTCAATATGAGTCGTAGTTTAGTACCTGTTGAGGTTGCCTTCCCTCTAGTCCCTCAGCGGCGGAAAACCTAGCGACGGGCCACCACTTTTGTGATACCTCGGGTACAAAAAAGATCTAGAACCCAATCTCTTGTATATAGACTGCCCGTCGTGTGGAAGAGTATCCCGCATGAAATCCGTCACCCGAAGTCCCTGACCTGTTTTACCCGAGACGTCAAAATATGGATTTTAAATAGGAACACAACAGACGGAAAAAGAGAATTTACTTAGGGCGATGATCTATTTTTTTAGTTTTCTCTTGTCATTTCGAGTTATATTGTTTATCAAGTTATAGCTCAGTGTGCTCCTTTGCCTTGTGTGTCAGTATAGACAATAATATGGTATATGTATTAACTTCTGTTTTTACTTTCCTCTTTTTCTCCTTTTATTCCCAAACCCTTGTACTACTTTTCATAACGAGAACTTAAGCATGTGAATGTTTGCAGTTCAGTAAATAAACCATGTCTGAATTGAAATTGAATATATATGTTTACTTATTTGCAAGAACAAATCTAAAACAAAAACAATTTCGTACAGAACAATTCTTTTCTCTTTTGCTTAGGATTAAGTGTAACGTAAAGGCATGTCTGTTGTAGCATAACAAACGCATACTTATATTATAACATATTATAGCGTAACATAGCTGCATCTTCATATAGAGTAGTTTTGACAAGTGTTTGAGAGTTTTCAACAAATGTCCCGTCAAATATACCTTACGCCGCAAAGGTATAAACTTTAGTCGTCAAATACGTTGCAGCAATATGTATTACCTGAGGAACTTACTTAGCCATCGACCACTCAAACAAACCATTAATGAAACGCCGCATTCTGAAATGGTTTGTGCGTATAATAATACAAATTTGGCATGCGGGTACGTTAGATCGACTACAAAAATGATCCTGTTTTGTACGATCTTCCTTAATTTGTTTTATGTAGAAAAAGGTAACAAGAGTAAATCACATCTTTAGGTTGGTTGTTTAAATGCTTTAGTGCGGCATTGTCCAAACATCGCGCATCAACAGTTGAACTTAACTATACATGAGACGCTTAGATGTTATGATCTGTTAGATGTTCTTACGCGTAAATGCTAAGCGGCATTTGAATCAATTCTTCTAATAGACTTCGACAACACAATATGAGTCGTTGTGTCTGGAGAAAAATCAAGCAACGTTCAACCAACAATACCAACGCTCGTATAGATGAGGAAACTGTTGGCCAGCCGTAGCGTTTATTGCAAGTGGGTCACAAGCCGCACAATGTAGAACGGGCTAACACGCAGGTAAGGCACTCTAAGTATTTCCATGCAGTAGTGAAAGAAGCACACACAAAATCTACGTTTCTACGTTTTACACACGATTTTTGTTACTATATTGCACACTATATTTACACGCTACCACTACTACTACTACTACTACTGTGGCGGCGTGGTCTAGGGGACTAGTGCGCTAGTCATGGTTGTCATCTACCGGGGTGTCGCCGGTTCGATCCCTGTTGTTGGTCGAATTTTCTTTGAGCGATGCTCATTGAGATTAGATGATAAACCATACCGCTGAGAGTCAGCGGCCATGCTGCCACAAGGACTGTTGGGGAAACCCTAGATATCTTAACATGTCCGGCCCTCGGTGCATTGAAGATATACCTCAGGTTAAGTGCCAAGCCCGTAGGGGACGGAGGATAGTCTAGAATTAAAAACAACCTCCTTAAAAAATGTTTTTAATTCTACTACTACTACTACTACTACTACTACGAATACTTGTAATAAAAAACGTTTTACCAGAATGTCCTGGTCAACACATACGCCGACGTTGACGCTTTCATTAGCGCTACGATACGCTTTCTGGACATGCAGTTTCCTATTTGTAGAAAATGCTGTGCGTTGCCCATTCGTCATTTGCTAGTAGGTGGGTAACTTTTTCTACGCACGCTTTGTCTAGCGACATTTCGGGATGCCGGTCGGCCCGAATGCCGGTTCTGCACAAAAGGAACGAGCGGCGTGAGGGCGCGGCGCTGTCACGTCCCCTATACATCATATGACTAGCTGCGTATGTACACCGAAAGGACAACAAAACTCGCTGAAAGTCCAGGCCTCCAGTAAGGACCTTTCTCGGTCGTTCTCGTGGCAAATATACGCACGTCGAGCATGAGCTGAGAAATAGCTCTGGCAGCAACCTTGGCCTGGCCGTTGTTCACCAAATACGATGCTCAAAAAGGCCTGCCAAACTACTACGCAGTACGCGACATTGCGCCTAACAGTGTTAGGTGCCGCAACAGCGTCGATATACCGAATGTGCCCGTCTAACGAAAAAAAATACCTCAGTAAGGTATGGGGAAAAAGAATGTAAGAAATCAGCCAACGTAACGACGAAATCTAACACCGTTCTCAACAGCAACAGACATATGTATACTACCAAGATAGAACAACATATACGGCAATGACAACAACCACAACAAGAGCAACACAACAACAACAACAACAACAACAACAACAACAACAACAACAACAACAACACAACAACAACAACAACAACAACAACAACAACAACAACAACAACAACAACAACAACAACAACACAACAACAACAACAACAACAACAACAACAACAACAACAACAACAACAACAACAACAACAACAACAACAACAACAACAACAACAACAACAACAACAACAACAATAATAACAACAACAACAACAACAACAACAACAACACGGCGTTAGTTGAAACGGAGTACCGGTCAAGGCTCCGGTACTATTCCGGCACGTTGATCCCATACCTTCGACACAGACCATACAACGCAGATAACTTAAGGACATGCTCCTCGTGCAAAGTCAATATCTGCCTACAATCAACAACAGTTGTGTAATAAAAACAATATAAAGGTTATAAAACCTATAAACCTAGTTGCTGTTGTCATAACGTGTTAGCTAAACTCAATATGCCCGACTAGTCGTTGTATCATAGTAACCTATTGTTTGTCATCGCCTACTCTTAGGGACGAACGGCCGCTTTAACTTGCATTGGAACATTTGGATGGCGAGGCATACCAGAACTCTGGAAGTCACTACAACGCCTGATCTGAGGTCTGGCCCAATGTCGGGAACAATTTTTATTTGACCGTGGTGCGTTGCCGACGTCGTTAAGCCCGTTGGTATGTCAATGGCCCGGCCGATGCATCACGACAAAGGGGCTCTTTCGAAGTTCTCACACGACGGAGCTCGACGGTCGCTAGCGAGATCAGCGCAAGGGCGCGAAATAACGCCGCGTCCACTGCATCCCCTGTCTCACCCCCTCACCCTCCCCTCGAATCATTAGCACCTCCCCGCCATCGCGGGACCAATGACCCGCTGCTCACCCGCTGGCCACTGCCGTAGTGCGAAAAAGAGGTCTTCGCTGAAAAATAAAGTCTCTTGGACATTATCATATATTTAGGAGGGAGGGCCCAGATCTGCTTAAATAGATCGCACGCAAGTGCACAAGCGTCTCTGCTTCTTATTATTTATCTCTTCCTTTTCATCTTTCTCTTTTTTTCCACCTCTAGACCATCGTTAATGACGTCGTTCGCCCTGGCTAAGCCTAGGCTAAGCCATACCCAATCAACAGCACAATGAATAAATAACTAGATGGTTGGAATATGTGCATGAATTGGCGTGACGTCCAGTAACGTCGACGCGACGTACGTTTGCTTTTGCGTATGACCTTTATGCCTATTCTAGTTTTGTGACTTTTTAGCTAGATTCGCTGTATTCTAATGATGCCTATTCTGAAGATGCTTACGTTGACTGTACGGATGCTGACAATTCCGCAGACCACAACAGCTGCTAGATGGACATTATGCACCTACAACGAAGATGGCACATAAAAAATATGATGTGGAGAGATCCGATTTTGCAATATCTACCCTTAGTTTTTGGATCCCTCTCAGTACGAGAGGCCTTACGTAATTCGTACTCGGTGAGGTAATCCGCCATGTCTATGTGTATAAACCTGCACTGGTCTATCGACCTCTGTCGACGATTGTGGGGTGCCCGGCACGAAGATAGCCTCAGACTGATATGGCTGAAAAGCTGTCCTGTTTCCTTTGTTTGTCTCTCACGTTTTTATTTTTATTCCTACCAGACACTGTTCCTAAGTACTACTTAGTTTCTTTAACTTATTCCTTTAACATCGTAAAACAACAATTATTGTTGCTGGTAGTTTTTTTTTAGGAGGTGATTATCCTCCATCCCCTACGGGCTTGGAACCGCCGTGCAGGCATAACGTCAATGCAGCGGAGGGCCGGACATGTTGAGATATCTAGGGTTTCCCAAACAGTCCTTGTGGCAGCATGGCCGCTGACCCTCAGCGGTATATGGTTCTCGTTGAGCATTGCTCAAAGAAAATCTGACCACCGTCAGGGATCGAACCGGCGATAACCCGGTAGATGACAATCATGACTAGCAAACTAGTCCCCTAGACCATGCCGTCACTTGCTGGTGGTATAGTGTCCAGTAAATATAATATTAGTAATAATAAACCACGCAAAATTATCAGTACATAATCATATTATCAAGTATGAATATATGTAAATACATATGCATGATTTAACTGGTTGGATTTTTGTCTAGTAAAGGGTTAATCTGCAAGGGTAGGTAGTATTTTTCCCACCACCTCTACTTGGCGGTAGCATTGCTTCAACTGACTCCGACCAGGACAAGAGCAGCGGTTGTAACGCCGTTGAAAGAACAATTTTACGGAATTGTAGCTGTTACAATGATTAGATTACCGGTCGAAACAAATAATAAGAAAAAATATTAATTACACTAAATAATTTTAAATGCAACTCACATTTATCACAGTAAGTGTATTATGGCATATGCACATGTAGAATTCATAGCTATAGCGATAGCGACCCAACAGAAAAAAATAAATATATGGAAAAGTGCAACAAGGGCAACAGTAGACGCAAACATCTGTCATTTGCCCTTACTGCTGAGCAAGACAAAAATTGTGACATGAGGGGGTGATAAACTGGTTAACATGACTGACCGGTTCCTCCTATCCTGTCGTTCTCTAGGGGGGGAGCAGACGCCTGTTTAGACGCTTTGCTGCTTCCTCATAGCGAGTTACGCTATGATGAACGCTACCAACAATGGGCGGCAGCCAAACGGGAACACGGAGCAGCGCGAACGAGAAGGAATTACTGATGAAAAGAAAATTTAGAGAGAGAGAGAGAGACGACATGACACCGTAAATGAGATGCAGTCTGTTCCAATTCCCAACTGCTCACACGAACAACAACTTTAGTATCTGTAAACGCGACATGTTTGTTGCGTTCTTTATCCTCATACTTGCTCGCCACAGCAGCAGTTTCTGCGTCGTTCCAGGCACTGAAGTACCGAAGTGCTGAAGTGCGCCCCGAGTACCGAGATGCCCAGTTTGAGTCACCTAACATAGAAGTCCACTTTCCAGCCCTGCCTGTTTCTCTTAAAGTGATCGCCCAAATCTCAACGCAGTTCGATGGGCAATCATTCGCCGAAAAAAAACCTGTCACTATTAACGACTAATTGACATCAGGATAACAGCCGACTAGATCTGTTTTTTCTTTTTGCTGGCTATATCCATACACATGTTTGCCGGCAATTGTAAGCAATATGCATGCATAAACACTCACACATGTGTATATACATATTTTTCTCGTTTTTGTTCTACCTTTTTATTTTCTTCTTAAATACTCATCAAGGGAAAATTGACCATTAGTCAAGGCGTCTACTAATATCACATTGCTTATGCAATGCAGCTCCATAGTTAAAAAAAAATGATACAATAAGATTTTCGTTTTGGTCAGGTTTATGCGTCCGCCTAAAACGAGGCAATAGTAGTAATATTTAATTTAATGAACGATATTCAGCTAATCGTCAATTAACGATCATAGATATTCCTATAGTTATAGATGAGAATATAAATCGTCTGGCCGTAAAGTACTAGATGAAGAAGTTGCCTAATTGTTAAAAAGGATTACAACAACAATCTGATATGTTGTAATGTAATACAAGAAAGTGCAGTTCTGGCCCAGTCTCAGTTTATAAGTTTCCTCTAACGATCTCACAACTTCGGCCCTTCTGAACTTGGGCGCACATCGAACGTATGAAGCCACAAGAGCGCTCAACAGTTGGAAAGCTGTAGGATTTTGCCGAAATTTGTAGAAATTATAAGACATTTGCCGCAAGTGTGTATAGCATATTAGTAGTTGCGCGGTGATGACGTATATAAAGTGTCGACAGTTTAAAAAGAAAACAAAACAAAAAAAAACGACAAAGGCTGGTTACACGTTGCCAACCGTAATGAGTATATTATGTTTTGTCCTCATTACGGTTCCAGCTGGCACGTAGGTCCTACGGTTGCTAACGCCCTATGGTAACTTTGTTGGGGTCAAGTAGTCGAGACGTTCGCCGAGGTTGTGCTGTCGATGTTCTGCCGAAGTCTAGAAAACGAAGAAGATAGAGAAACATACACTGGGCACATTCTCTTCCCTGGAACACAATGCTCGTCGTGGAAGGCTATGGGACGTACCGGTAGGGATAGGGTTTATCGCTCGGGCAGGAGGATTCCTGCTGGCCGTCCCGCTAAACGAGGTCTCGAGGCACGAGCACCGTCGCCGTCGCTAGTGCCATCAACAGCAGCAGCAGCACGGACGGAGGAGAAATACCGTGCGAACAGCCACAAACTTTTCGACCATTAAGGGAACGTCGTTGGCATAGGTGTTGTTGGCGGCGTATTGAGTCCTCTGACCTCGCGAGACAAGACCGACCGGCGTAATGGGAGAGCAGCTTCACGATGCCGAGAGAAAGGGGGGGGGGGCGAGAGTGGGAGAGAAAAACGAACGAAAAGTACTGGGGAAAGGAAGAGAAAAATATGCAGAAGGAGAAAGACAGAGAGTCGGCGCGCGCGCGCGAGAGAGAGAGAGAGAGAGAAGGCACAGAAAAGCGAAAGCAAAAAGCTCCGCGTTCGTTTGAGGCATTCTACAATACATCGTCGAAGGCCTGGTAAATTCCGCACCGCACAGCAACTGAATGAGGCCCAGCTGGAACGGTTCGGGCCATCGTGGCGTGGCGGCGAGAGTTCACCATCGACCACCTGCCTATCTATCTGTATGTATATCTACATATCTATTTATCTATTCTACCATCCACGTGCATACATACGTGTCCGTCTACACGTCCGGGGTGGTCCTTACGACGAGGTGGCGCTCCTCCCACAGCGTCTACCACCAACCAGCTCTACCTACCTACCAGCGCAGCCACACTCGGCCGCGCTGCTAATGGTTGCTAATTATACGCGCACATCCCTGTGGTAAGGTCGTTGAGCGAACGAAAGCAGATTCGTTTTTCTGCGCCCATCTCGTGTCAGTGGGCGCACGCACGTGTACCCAGCGACGGCTGGTCGCGTTTAAGCAAATGACGATGACGATCATGGGAAAGGAGACCAGTGACGTACCGATATATACATATATGTATATATATATACATATATATATATATATATATATATATATATATATATATATATATATATATATATACGAGCCTGTATAGTTGACGATGCTGCTATATGCACACGTACAATGTTGATGTTGTCGTTGTTTAGTAGTGATCGACCTATATGGGTTTGGTTGGTTTCACCGCGCGCCCAATCAAAACTCGAACGTTGCACTCTGACGTTGCGTTTGGTGCTATGCTTATGTTTGTTTGGAGAAGACTTAGGAGGCAAACTGAGAGGCCGGTATGAGAGGTTTTATAAGATCTTCTTCTTTTTCTATGAAAGTCCATGAAACAGACTGCGACGACCCATATAACGAAGCCCCGTCTAGGTTTTGAATTCTAAAGCATTGTTGGCCGCTTGTACAATTAAATGTTGTAAATGTTTATATATATCTCGCTGGACTTTCTCCCTATTATCTCTTTACTAAAATATATTAGTCATTCCATGAGAACGACATCCTCCTACCACTAATTTATCCACGTACATTTCTTAAGATTAAAGCTAAACTACGTATATTTATACCGGTGTTCCAAATGCCTAGAATGTTCAGATATGCGTAGAAATATATAGCTTATTACGATTGGTATGGACTAATAAAAAAAACTCGGATTGTTCTGCAGTATTCTGCACTTAAAGAGACTGAAACTGCAAACGTACTTTTTGTAATAGCGCCAAATTCACCACGCAGACATGACAGCGTGCGCAGGAAATTTGGTACATTGTGTGCAACTATTGTTCTCACCGTGCGACCCATATTTAGTTGATAAGAAAGACAGCTGTACAACTGGCGTTACTCTAGAAAAATAACGGCACCCAAGGTTGCTTTGGTGCCTACCTGTCAGACAGACCTCGTTGCTCCGAGAGAAATCTTCAGGCTTGTTATGCCCTTTGGCACTCTATTAGTTCAGCAGTGGTCTAGTAACCGACAATATATTGCATAGAAAAAAATGGGTTAACGCCGATACCCGCACGATATTTGAGAGATATTGTCGTTTAAAAACAATATTTATGTCGCTGTACAATAAACATTTAATTTGGTAAAAACACAGATTATCTATAAAATGCGAATAAAACTGACACTTTTATAGCTTCTCAATATGTGGTAATGCCTACTTGTGCATGTTACATCTCACATTTAAAGCTTAATCTTAGAAACGTTTTTTTGAGTAGGTAGCTTTTTACTACATAAAACTTAGGAAGCACACATTCATCAACAAAGATATGGAATAATGCGATCCGCCATTTCAAATATATATATATATATATATATATATAATATAATGTTTAGCTTACATAAGAGATAAGACAACTAACACATTGGTAACAGATGTCGGGCGTCTATTGCCTCTATTCGCAGAGAAGTGAAAGACCTTCGAACACTGTCTTTGAGAGCGGAAATGCGTATTTTTGGGCTTCGGCTTGTCGGAGGTGTGGGGCGTCTCACAGCGGCAAATTTTGCGCAGCTAGAAAAGTGTTTTCCAACAAATGGAAAGCGTGCTTTTTGCTTGGCGCGAACGGCAAGAAACTGCTTTATGTTTCTGCTAGAATGGTTGCGGACCGGCGGAAACAATTAGTGTCAAAGATGGCATGCATTAGTCGACATGTGTGAGGAAGGTACACAGTGCATGGCTTGCCATCATGGTATGTTCGACTCGGAAATTTCACAGGTTGGCGATCAATATCGTTCCCGGTTCTGCTCACAGGCGTGCGCTAAAGATTACGCAGCGCGCTGCCAGACCAACGGTCTCTACACTTTTTCGCCCGGTGAGACGGTCTTTAAAGTTATCAAATTGTAAATGATGACATTATACTTATAATGATATGCTATCTTAAAATAAATACTTACATTCATCATTAAATTTTCGAATCGCAATTGTATCTACGATTTGCAGCGCATATGGTCCTCCGCTTTTTATTTAGTTAAAGGTTGTCAAGTTTAATAGTCCACCGCCCGTCAATTTTAATAGTCTTATTTTCTCTATAGCAATAAAGACTTGTCAATTTCTCTTTATTGGACATTAGTAAATAAATAAATTCTATTAGACGATGTAAATTTACTCATAATGTATCATGTCTCTCATTTGCTCAGCTGCGCATTGAAAGCAAGGCAGAGGCTGTAAAATGGTGTAAAATGCAATCTGTTGAAAAAAAGCAATGCAATTATTCACAACTACTTTGTAGTAGATATCTATTTCAACAATTGTGTGAGACGCATGCTTGTCGATAACTGACCGCTCACCTTTTCTTGTGTACCCGGGGAGTATACGTACATCTGGGAAATGCATTGGGCATGCAAGGCGCGTGCATCGACTGTGCAGTAGAAAGGGTTTAGGACTCATCAGTGATAATCGCGCCGTATCGCCCATCTGCTTGCCGTATTGCAATATCAGAGAATCAGTAAGCAGCAGTGTTGTTGTTGTTGTGGTTGCTGTGGCTGTTGTTGTTGTAGTTATTGTGGTTGTTGTTATTGTTGCTGCTTCCGTTTTTGTTGTTGTTGTTGTTGTTGTTGCTGCTGCTGCTGCTGCTGCTTCTGTTGTTGTTGTTGTTGTTGTCGCTACCGTTGACGATGTTGTTGTTGTTGTCGCAACCGTTGTCGATGTTGTTGTTGTCGCTACCGTTGTCGATGTTGTTGTTGTTGTCGCTACCGTTGTCGTTGTTGTTGTTTTTGTTTTTGATGTCGCTACCGTAGTCGTTGTTGCTGCCGTTGTTGTTATTGCTGCCGTTGTGGTACAAATAAATGCATGCGCACCTATCGCTCTATGCTCTCTGTCCGCGCGTCCTCTGGCCGCGCCGCATTACTAAGAGGCTCTTTGCATGCATACCAGAGCCAGACAGACCACGGACAAACGACGCCGCGCTGGAAAGTGGCCCAGTGCCCCTTGTGATGGGCGCTCGTCAGCCTCACTACCTACCGCTAGTGACGTAATGATGACGACGCGCCACCCTCACTGCATATGCACTGCTCTGTGCTCCCACCTCTTCGCGCCATTATGTTACTGCCACCCCCCCTGGGCGGTGAGCGTCTGACACACATTTATCTGCCGCTCTCTTTCTCGATTTCTCGCTAGTTCTCTCAGGTCCTCGTTATGCACCCCCCGCCCCCCTCGCCGCCCCAGGTCCCTGCTGTCCATTTTGCGGTTGTCGTTTTGCACTCTCACATCGCCATCGTTAGAGCAATCCCTCCTCCCCTCGCGCCCCCCATCCACTACTATGCACTCAGTTGCAACACACTCGTTGTGGGCGGCTGAAGAATCCAGACGCTAGCAGTAGTAGCACTTTATGTACGAATGTACGAGTTTGTGCAGCAATAGCAGTCTTCTGTTGTAGCAGAAGTAGAAGACAAACGAAGAACGACCGACAACTCAGATTGTTGTTGTTGTTGTTGTTGTTATTGTTGTTGTTGTTGTTGTTATTGTTGTTGTTGTCATCCATTTAATTTTGTTTTCTGCTATGGCTGCTGTTGTTAAAGTTACTGTGATTGTTGTTGCTCTTATATCTAGCTCTACGTTGTGGCGGCACTAAGTAATTCGCTACAGTGGCCTAGCTTATCCTTTTGTCAAACTAGCTGCTTGGCGTAGCTCTATTTAGCCACCGAGGACCGCGTTGCTTCGTCAGAGGGCCTGCGCGCGTCACGATGCGATCACACGGCATGTCTTCCTACAACACGAAAAAAAGCTACCGGAGGTTGTTACCTGTTACATATTTACACATTATAGACTCTTGACTTGATTATTTCTATATTTTCACTATGTTAGCACTTTGGAGTGGACAATTGTCTCCGCGCAAACGTGTATTTACACCTGGAAGCGTAACACCAGCTTGTGACAAAGAAGCCGGTGGTGTCGACCACAGAGTGCCACACGACAGGCTCGACTGCATGCCTGTACAGATGTGTTGAGAGCCGAGTAGCGGGGCCAGGTAACTAACCGCCGGATAAACGAGAGTCGTTAAGTCTCGCATTTGTGGCGCAATTTGTGAAAGTCGCGTACTGAAGCACCGGATCCTGTTTTGTCCCGTAGGAACGCCCTGGTGGCCGGCGTTGGTGCTTTCGAACTTGCCGCATCCCAGTTAGTGATTGGCCAAAGCGCCAGTCAGCTTGCCGCAAGTTTTTCTGCAAGTGATGTTGACTGCAAGGTACCGTACGGTGGGTAAGCACGATATAGGCCGGATTATGTCGCCTTCATTGCTGCGAACGCAAAACGAGCACTAAATAAGGTTGGTGTGATGGGATTCCGGATCAGTCTCGATTTGGTTATGTTCGTCTGAGGCACGGGTCGTCGTCGAGCCCAGTAGCGTGGTGGATGCGTTCGCCTGCGCCTCGCGACCGGAGGAGGCACATAGGTGCGCGGGTTCGAACCCCATCGTTGCATATTTGTATGTACGGGGGTCCCTGTACGCGAAAGCAATGCGAAGAGCAGTACCGTGTATAATTAATATTGGCTGAGGTTTAGCCCGAAAAGTTTTAGTCCGGGGGAGGTGGAGTGAGCAAGGTTCCTCCTCGAAGCAGGTCACCGAACGACCTTTCTCTATACTGTAGCCTTGCTGAGTCGGGGCTGGGAAGAAGTTCCAGTCATCGGCGAAGTCTTCTAAGGCTGTTTAGGGTAGCTTGGGTCGATTTGTTTCTGCGGAAGCGACGGCGGTATGGACAAAACAACCGGGGGCCTGCAATAGGTTGGCAATTGCTAAGTGTCTGTGACGAAAAAAGCGCGGGCCGCTCTGACGATACGAAGACGGCGGCGATGGCTTTCACAGCTAGTCAGTACATCAACGATGACTATTAAGATCACTAACAATACTACTACCATTATACGCTAATATCACCATGACTACTATAGCAGCTTTGTATATATATATATATATATATATATATATATCTATATACTATATAGAGGCGCGATGTATAAGCCGGTTGCTCCCACTGCCGCTACAACGACAACTAACACAGCTGCTTCATAACACGAGCTTACGCACGCTTGTTTCTATTTCTCGCCGGCCGGTCGGTCGGACCGGCCACATCGATGTAGAGCTATGCCGTTCACTTGATTTGTCCCGCACTTACTCGGAGTAATGTGTTCGCCCATAGTTTAACTTTTCCACCCAACGATTTTCCCCAAATCCAACCTCAGTCGCCGCTGTCAAATCGAACACGAACGATAGGGCGTCCTAGGCCTATCCCAATTGAGTTTCCCGCTTGGCACTGCGTCTTCGTTCGATGCGTGCCTTTGCTCGTTGAGTTATGTTCTGTTTTGGTTGTCCGTTTGTTTCTCAGTGCTGATACTCCTGCTGCTGCTGATGCTGCTTCTGCTACGACAACGGCAACAACCCAGCCGTCAGTTCTGCTCACAATCTGGATCGACGATTTCCGTTCGTAGATTTCCGGTGTCATTTTGGGAGACGGCTTGTGTGGCACTGCGGACGGAGAGGGCGGTAGAAATGGGAAGGAGCTGCTAGCGAACCCCCAAGTACCCCTTCCCGCAGGGGCCAAACATAGCTCGACTGACGATGTTCCGGAAACGATGAAGGAGAAACCCCGGGCAAACTGACGTGGCGTGTGCATGTGTGTAGCGAATGGAACTCGCTACAGAAGCAGCAGCAGCACCACCACCACTAGGAGCAGGAGAGACGTGTGTGCCTGCCAAACTGCTTCGTAAACGTAAACTGTCTATCGAACGCCGTAACGAGTTTTGCCATTATCTCGTGTTTGCTATAATTTTGGAGTGGTCGTAATGACAATGACCACGACGCCTGTCGTATGCAATTGCCGTCTCGGTTTGGTCGCTTTACAAACAAAATGAGTGAAGCTGCACAGGTGAGATAGATGCACGAGATAGGTACGTCTTTTAGTCAGCCTACTTTTTCTACAATTGCAGGAATATACAGGTTCATGCAATGATCATTGTGAATGTACATTGTGAAACACCTTTGAAGCAAGCCAAAGTTTGCCTGAGCGGGGTGTCGCCATACTCTGTCATGAGGACACATCAGCCTTGGAACTATCTCGAGCTAGATGAGACTGTGCGCACTGTCTCGACGATGTGCACAGTGAAGGTCGTCTCAGTATAGTGGACCTATAGCCTCAAATACCCGCAGATGTTGACGAGGGATTGTTTTTTCACAAAAGTTTAATGGGGACGATGATCCCATCAACAACGCAACATAACCTTATTTTAGTGGACTTTTTACTTAGGCTTGCAAACACACATGCACTCCTATTTGTTACTCAGTTTGAGAGGAACCCGCTGATAGAGCTTCGAAGGTATTTCAAATTTTTGAGCGTGATATATATATATATATGTGTGTGTATGTGTGTGTATATATATATATATATATATATATATATATATATATATGTGTATATATATATATATATGTGTATGTGTATATATATATATATATATATATATATATATATTAGCCCTTTAATAGAGACTGGTAAATCTGTTTATAGTCTTAAGGATGAGATAGATTGTGTGGGTTTGTTTGCAAAGTCCCAATCATTCACCAATACGCATAATCTTCACCATGTTAAAACCGGTATTGACAAAGCTATATCTTCATGTCAAATGTTGTCTTTGTCGTTTTGTTTGGCTTGCTGTTGTTGTTAACTCAACTAAGACGATATTCGTTTTTCCCACATTCCGCAACAGGCAACGAGACAGAAATTGAAAACTGGCAATATCCTGTTTCGAGCAGGCGGCTCTGCTGTCCCGATCAGCTCAGAGGCGAAATGCCTTGGTATTGTGCTACACGAGACGAAACGGTATAGCCAGGTGAGGTCAGGGTTTGCTACGCCGTGATGGCCTCCCTTGTGCGTTTGAGGCGAGCCAAGGTTTTGCGAGAACTTTCGCTACGTATTTACAAAGCACTTATGAAGCCATTCTGTAAGTTCAATGTGTGATCTAGTGTACCGTCAACACAGGACTTTGTTTGCTATCCTGCGAGCACGTAGAATGCAGAAGGCTTGTAGCGTCAATGCCGCACACATACGTTTTGGCGCGCGATGTATAAAGTTTGCAAAATTAATACTTTTATAATAGATACTTTCCTCATTTCCTAAGTCGTTGGCTCATGTAAGACTCGATTTGCATTTATTGCATGTTACTTCGTTCCTAGACGGATATTGGTATAGTTTGCTTGATTACAAAACATTTTCTACAGAAATTGGCTAGTATATTGGAAAGCTTATTTGTTGCATGTTTTCATAAGTATTTTGCGTGCTTCTGCGAATTCGTTGCTGTCCAGAAATGTTCCCCTTACCGATCTCGTCTGCGCACCTGCCAGCGCAAAGCGGTTCTACCACTGCCACTCATCGCTTCAGAGTATGTGCTTTCGCCATTGTGATTGCGTCGAGTGTGATCTACAGGTTCCAAACATCAAGGGCGGGCGCTATTTTGTCGTCTAGTGGCGCGCGAGTTTGTCTAGCTTCACAATGTATATATATATATATATATATATATATATATAAGTATATATATATATATATATAAGTATATATATATATATATATATATATATATATATATAAGTATATATATATATATATATATGTCTGCTGCGTCGTAAGACGCCCAAATAATAGTGCTGCCGTATACCAAGAAAATTAAATTAAAGTGAGGGTCTAAATGTTCTGCATGAATTGCCGATCCGAACATGCAGACGAAAGGTACTCTTTAGTTGCCTTCAATAAGGCATTAGGCAATGATAAATATTATATTAAGACACTTAGTAATGACACTCATTATGCAACTCGTTTGTGAGAAAACAATCGTAGTTGCTGCGACATAGCGCAACTACATGGCCCTACGCTTATATATATATATATATATATATATATATATATATATAAATAAATCATCTTCTAAGATAACATGTTCCACTAAACATATTCACAAAGAGATTGTAGTGTGCTTGCGCATTTGTTTGTCCGTTTTTGTCTACCTTATCTAGCGTCTAGCGGTTGTAGAGCGGCCATATTGTGATGGTGAATCTCAAACGCGACGGACGAACCAGTGAGTCAAGAAGACGAGTCACCTAACTATTGCGACTGTCGATCACACTTTCATTCCATTTATCGGCTTTGTTGAACACGAATATAAAGTCGTCGTTGTCGAAGCCATGATCGTCCCCTCGTCGTTTTCGCAGGAGCACCACGAAGGCTCGAGTACTCAGGGTTTATTCTCGTCACTTGTTGACCGAGCTCCTTCCCCTCCGGTCGTGCATGTCAATATATATATATATATATATATATATAGATATATATATGTGGCCGTACATAAGCCGTTCGTTTCGAGAAGCCGTGAAAGCTGGCGGAGGCGGCATGTGTGCACCTCGTCTTTCCCCCTGCTTACTTCCTATTCTCAATTGACTTTTCTTGTTTGCGCTTTCACTTTGCGAAGTCTGACGGATTTGCCTTTCCTTTTCTCTCTCTCTGTATATATATAAATCTGTGTCTCGCTCATCTCTCCCTATCTTTGTCTTCCTCTCTTTTTATGCGTCTATGCAACTAGATTTATCTGTAAAGTCACTCACTTTCCCTGCTCTCTGTCGGTGTGCTGGCTGTCCTTTGTAGTGGCGCGCTATTGTATGAATACGCCAGCATGCTAAAGCAGTCGAAGAGAATCGGCGACAGTGGCAGGCGTATCGTGTTGTCGTTGTTTTTTGCCGTTCTTGTACGATGGATTGCTAGGTGGAATCGAAACGTCGAAACACTGGGTACATTTCAGCGTGCAAGGAAGGGTTCCGGAGAGAGGGAGCGAGAGAGAGCGAGAGAGAGGGGGGAAGGAATGGGGGGGAGAGAGAAGCATGCGAGAGAAAAAGAAGCCGTGATGGAGCCAAAAGCAAAGGAGGGCACGGGTTTGGCTCGACAATGATGAAACCTTGCACCGAAACGAATATAGGCCGTCTCGTTTTGACTCTTACTTACGACGATTTTGCTGCCATGGCTCGTTTGCGGCATTTAAGGCGCCACCGCGCTCTCCTTCGAAGGTCCGATGATCGTTCGGATTACAGTACGGACACAATTACGCGTCATGAATCTACTAATATAACTCTACAATTACCGCCAGTGTACAAGTGGCAATTGAGCTACTGCCGGTAGACAAAAACATAAATCCACACAAAATCTGCAGAGATGGGCAAAGCAGAGAGATACATTTTGCGTTGCTATTTTTAATTAGCCGCGCAGTTAAATACAGGGGCAACTTCTGTCTCATAAGATTTCAATAAAACAGCAGTTGCTCCTTACTTAAGAAAAATCTCTGGGTAAAAGTGCCCCGTCAAAGATTAAAAGTACTTCTGTATAGAGCAGGCCTCAGCGACACTTCCCACTGTGCAAAAAAATGTCTCATTAGAATTTAGCGTGCAATTTCCACCAGAAACACTTAATCCACGCGCGAATATACTGATCTAAACGTAGAATTCAATTATAGCTAGCAAAGAGGCTAAAACCATCCTGTTTTAGAACTCAAGTGTTCCTGCAAAATGTATTGGGTTATAAAGCATACGTCACATCATCATATGCCATGGTAGAAAAGTGTTTTTATTTAAGCCCAAGAAGGGAACTCGTAACTATGCTTCCACACAAACTCCATAATCTTATATGAAGCTAATCAGTATAGAGAACTAAGTGCGCCGTAGAATCAACAAGCGAACATACCCAGAATCGCAATCGAAAAGATGATTTCAATCGACTACATGCCAGAAAGCTTGTAGGAATTACATGTAAAAAGTTGCCATAGCGAGAGTTATTTACACCACAATGCAAGTGATGCTGTGGTTAAGGTGCTCATCATCCATACTAATTTATATAGAAGAACTTGTATCAGTGATGCCTCTCTATGTATGTCAGACTATTAGGCAAATAACGTAAACAAATACGTACTTGTAAAAAATACTTGATAGTAATTGTTCACCTAGACATCCTAGTATAAGAATTCTTACATTCTGGCTAGGTAGTTGCCTCTTTTGTCTGTTGAAGGGGGGCACGTGGTTAGTATTAACATCCCTAAATCGTCCCCGTAAACAACTGGTTACCGAGGCTCATATACAACACTTACTAATCGTTTAGGTTAAACTACGCTACAATTTACATCATACTGTCACTAACACACTTTCCCGTACGATATATATTTGTTGTTTTCGAGTGCAACGGTTTGTAGGGTCCTTCTTCCAGACGTAAGATGCCTCTTCAAAGACTTTACCGAAACTTTGAATGCAACATCAGTGTATTTCAAGAATGAACTTTTTAGTATTATTTTTCGAGGCTGTCTTTTTTAGTATCAAATGTTTAAGATTTTACGTTTTTAGTATATTATTTAGCCGAGAGGCATATTTCCGATTTATCTTGAGATGGTTGACACAGCCAGGCGTTTGTGATAGAGGCTATCGAGCCTTTCACAGTTTTCGGTCTTGTTGGTAACGCCAGCAAAACCGGTCTGATAATAATTTATATGCCTCAGAATGCCGTAGTGTGCAGCACATCACACCTGATGAGACACAACTCGCTTTATCTCCGACGACCAAATGTTTGAGCCTAAACCTGTATGAGAGCTTAAAATGGCAGTGTCTAGCACCTAAGTGCGGTTCATTCAAATACTTTATACCTGATCTGATTGTCGCATACGAATGCGTTTGCTCAATGAAATATATTATGTGCGTGTTGCCCTGTTTACGTTCAAATTGATGAGAGGCAAAGTGCTATCACAAATCTCCTTCCCATACATCGCAGTGGACTTCCTAGGACAGAGCTGCAGTAACAAAGTAACAACATTATTATAAATTGGTAAAATTACCAGAGACAGGGCAATTCCGTGAAAACTCATTGTGGCGATGAAGCACTTCTGCCTAATCCACACTTATAGTTCCCTGAAAAGTGCCTACAAGATTTTATACAAGGTGTAGGAAACTATTTTCTGGCCTGAACAAAGAGGAGTAAACTCAAATAATTTTTGCCCGGGACTCAAATTGCAATATAGCAAAAGCAAGCGCTGGAACGCTACCGCTCATGGAGAGATTACGGGGAATGGGACTGCATCTAGACAACAAGTTCGCCGGTAAAATATATATATATACTTAAACAAAATATGTTTCGTATAACGGAGCGTTAGATATCATTGCCAGCTTCTTTTAAAAAGGCACAAGAAACCAACCTCCTTAATAAATGACAATAACTCGATTAACTTCTTAGAAATACTACATCGAGATCTGACTCTACCCGATGTCGATGATATATATTTTACTATTAGCATTGCGCCAATGATTGCGCACTGCCAAACCCATCGCACACTATCCTGTGTGCTAATCATAGAAAAACCTCAACATAGATTGTCAAATTAACTGTGTTAACTGTGTGTAAACTCGTTTTTACTAGGGATTATAGAATAGGCAATGCAGAAGGGATTAACTAATGAGCCCAGTGAACAGCTTATAACTCTTTTTAAAAACGTAGATTATATGAAGCTGCAGTGGCATGGCCGTATTGATGATAATTTTAACACCAAAAAGCAGTCCGGGGATTATTCAAGTATATATATATATATATTTATGAAAAATTGTGATGATTGATTAATTTATTACAATACGTTTGCACACTCGGCAGTGATCGCCTTTATAAAAATGGTGGTAAAAAGGTGTCACGTAAGGTTAAGAATCAGCTCTCCGTGTCCTTGGTTGATGGTAGCCCTCGCTTTTATGGGCCCGGTGCGAGCGGTATAGCCTCACGGCTCCTTGTTAGTGGTGCTCCAACGTTAAGACGGTAAGATCCATAAGATTCCTCTTCGTGACGCCAAGCCCCAAGGGCGTACTCGCAGATTTGGAGTTTCATACACCACTCATAGAGATAGTGATGGATCCAAATCTGCGAGGTTTTTGCGGGTCGGAGAGCGCCGCTCATAGGAACTAGACGTCATATTTGGTGATCTTGTCCTGCCGCGCTTTTGCCAGGTCCCTGTTCGGACCGCAAACCTCGGCATCTAAAACCTAGACCTCGGTAGGTGTTGTTATTACAAGGTCGGGCTTTAGACCCGGTGCGCTTGGTCGACGGAATACTCGCTCACGAACCACCTCATGACCCCTCTCGCGGAGAAGACGCGCCATGCGATCACAGACGTCGTCATGTCTCTTTATAGTTTGTTTGTGTGTTGTATCGCACATCTGAGCGACATGAGCCAACGTCTCAGGCGCATGATACCCGTGCCTACAACGTTTGTTGTAGCCAGGGTGCGTGGAGTGTTGTAGTGCTGTCAGACGGGAGAGGCGGAGTCTGGGGATACATGTTTGGAGGCAGGGGATGTCCAGACCGCCGTGCGCTGTGTGCGTGTACAGGTAGGCGTTTGCCACCGAGTTTTCGAGCATAAGCCATTTCGACTTAACAACCTTTCTGATCTCTTTATCTGGGTCGCTAAGGAGTGCGTGAGATGGTCTGGGACCAGAGACTAGTTTATATAAGAGGCGGGGAATGAGAAAGTCTTTAAAAAATATGAGTCTCTGGTGGGGTTTAAGGGGAGCTATCGTGAGTCTGTTGAGCAAATTAATCTGCCATTGCTGTCAAAGTCGACTCCCAGATATTTCCATCGATCGCTTATACCTTTAGCTGGCAATTGCCGCTCTCTAGCATTAAATTCTGGTACGGTAATAATAAAACCTTTACCTTCCTTCCTATTAAATAGGTGGGAGATAGTAAAGCTTTTATTCGGTGGCGTGGTGGATTATGTCTGCGCCTTGCAACCGGAGGAGACACATAAGTGCGCGGGTTCGAAGTGTTAGTTTCAAGGTTTCGGGATTTCAAAAGGGGATCCGCAATATTACGAATAGAGAGTAGATTTTGTGGAGGCTAGGAAAATAAGATCATCCGCAAAGGCTTAGTCCATACGGCGGAAGTCATCAGTAAGTTGGTACCCGATATTAGTTTTGTCTAATTTTAAAAGAATGTCATCGAGAACTGGATTAAATAAAAGGGGGGGGGGCAGAGGATCTCCCTGCCTAACTCCCCTAGTTGGCCTAAACGTGCGACATTCTTGGACGCAACTGAAACTGACTCATTAGTCCCTTCGATAATCGGTGCAGGTGCGGACCAAGCAGGCCATGCTTCCAGGTTAGCAGAGACTAACAAAGGCAGAAAATACTCTGGCGTTGGTTACCCGCACCAATTTTGTCTGTTGGCTTTCGAGACAATGGGACAATCAGGCGCTTTTACCCTTAAAGTGATTCAGCGCGTAGGTAGAATACTTAACCTTTTGCCGAGAGCATCGGTATGTTCGTGTCAGAGGCTGTCACTCTACATTCAACGAGGAAACGCAGCCTCTGGTCGGGACACATTGTTAACCTGGTTTAATTCCGGGTTAGAGAGCTCGTGACCACACGTTTAGACGTAGAAAATTGTTCTTTCAAAGGTGTTAACGTAACAGAGTTATATACGGATTTTAATATATATTTATATATTAAAATCAGTTTATATATATATATATATATATATATATATATATATATATATTTATATTTATATATATATATATATATATATTTATATTATATATATATATATATATATATATATATATATATATATATATATACATGTCTAAATCGCTTGTATGCACACGTTGAAGGCCAAATATTTATGTCTAAAATGGGTTAAACGAGGCACGTGAATTAAACGCAATTGGGGTTTATATCATAATGAGTTTTGAATCATGACGGGACAACAAATACTGCGAGGAACTGATGGGCGTCCTTTCGAACGTCTTACAAGAGCTAAGAAAAGGTTCATTATATATATGAAGAACATTATCAACACATTACAAAACGCGGCAAGGTCAAGCGTACATATGGTTTATAACGATGTGAAAATGTATTGTACATACTTGGGTAATCAGCAGGGACTTGCCATCCTGCTAGTAGACGAGGCAACAACAAAAGCCCTTTAATGATGGCCAATACAGTCCAAGTTAAAGGGCTCCTTAAGCGCAACAGCACGCAGGATGAGGTTCTGCCGACCACCGGTGTTCAAGTGGAACATCCGAATGTAGCTCGATTACACGCCGGTTGCTCGTCCATACGCAGTGCGTCGTTCCTGAAAAGACGGATGGAGCGAGACTGGCAAGACCATCTTTGTTTTACGACACAACTCAATAAAAAAGCCTTTAAAATTAACAAATTAAATAAACTAAAAAAAAGAAATTATATATATATATATAATGTACTCGTCTTTAGTGGATTTAGTCTAATATAAAGTACAATTATAAAAATGAGCATTATAAAACATATGATCGTGACTACGATTTTTGAAAGTAAACAGATGCCAATCTTTTATAAGAATAGGAAACATGTCACTTAGAGGTTTCGCGGCAAGCGCAATAAAATACTTAATAGTCAGCATCTCGACATTATGCGTACCTCGTCACGCATATATATATATATATATATATATATATATATATATATATATATATATATATATATATATACTATATATATATATATATATATATATATATATGCGTGACGAGGTACGCATAATATTGAGGTGCTGTTTTATTGTAGTTTATTATATATCTATAATGATCTGGGAAACCTGCCGTGTAACGAAAGACAAGACGGGCGCATTATAATATAAAAACAAATATATATATATATATATATATATATATATCTATATATATATATATATATATATATATTTGTTTTTATATTATAATGCGCCCGTCTTGTCTTTCGTTACACGGCAGGTTTCCCAGATCATTCCAAGGGACGCATACCCTAGTATAAAGTATACAGCATTAACTAGCATTATATATACATGCAATACGACTATTTACAACACTCGAAAGTGTTCCGCCTTGATAAAAATCGCCAAGACAACAACAAAGCGACGTCTACCTTAAAAGTACTTCAATATATTAGGCAAAAAATATGAATACGCAAAATTAACTACTAGCGTACAGAGCAGTCGTTGAAAGATCCCCACTTTCTTCCAATCTTAACATACAAAATCGAACCACATTAGCGTCGATTTACAACAAATAAATTACTTTAATTATATTGTTGACGTTATAAAGTCTATACGCATTGTTTAATGGTAAAAATAGATGCGTGTGAGCCGTATAGCGTTTGCCATCGATATTGCTGTTTGTTTTCACTTCACCGACGGCTGCTATGGTCTAGTAATTTAAACCTGCTACTAACTTTAATCAGGAGCTTCATTAATATTTCAGTCGCAGCGGTTTAGTTTCATGTGCAACAAAAGTTCAACACTAACCAGGTTCAACCTTTCTGTTCCAGTTTTGTCCGCAGAGTGCGACGTAGTCACGAGTGAGTTCGAGGTGACACACACACAGAAAGAATTGGCCGCAGGGTTGGCTGCATCGAAGTACTGCCCGCTCTTTCTCCCCTCCGTTGGTAGAAAAGTTCTGCTTGCGAACAACTTATAATCGAGACTGTGCGGAGGCGTTCGCTTTGTTGAGTGACATTTAGTTTGGAGTGTGCTCTTCCACAGATGGCAGTGCACAAATGCTTAATTGGCGTCGCCAGCTCGAAGTCCGGTGGAATTCGTGTGCGGCGTCTCCTGTTCCGCTTGCATTTAACTACGTCGCACCTGTGCCCAGGTAAAGTTATGACTCGTAGCTGAAAGGAAAACGAAGTCAGCTTGGTTATCCTTAACAGTATCTCCGTCCTGATGTTGCTGGGATATGTTGCCAGAGTGCGAACACATTCTAAATAATTTTGACCTTTTTCGACGAAGTGTTGTCAAGCTTTAGCCGTAAGCAGCATACACTAGCGTCTGGCTAAAAGCGTAACCCAAGGACTGTCTTAATTCTATAGTATTGTATTTATAATGTAACATCTATCATTGTGGCTCTTATGAATGCTATAGTTCACCAAGATGAGATCTAGTGTCTCGGCTCATGGTGGAGCCTATGACTTTTGATGCTATGCACTCATAATCACGACCGACCTTGACAAGCTGAGCCGTGTACAGTTATCAGATAGGTGTCATGCAGCACATACCAAAATAAACGGTTATAGATACACTGTATATAGTTTGAATCCACGCAGGAGTTACTCATCATAGCTTCCGTGCATTGAGAACTCGTTCGATGATCACAGAATTCCAAGTACGGCGCTTTCCACGACAAAAGTGCGTCCCCCGACATTTTGACAGGTTTCTTCTGCCATCGACAGTGTTTTGCAAATAATACTTTCTTATAGGTATATAGGACCGACATAGCCCGCCGGCAAATTTATTTGTCCATGTTGTCTGTTATCACAATGTGTCACATAACTATTTTTCTATAGGTATTATATATACAGAGCATATTTCTCAAACGCCTCAGGCAATGGCGTTCCCAAGAGGGCGAAGTTCGACCGCGAGACGACATTTACAAAAAGAGTCAACTGCATGCACACTTCTTCGAGAGTCGTCCTGATAAGCTACGGAGCCAACGGCACATTACAATAAAATAAGTGGATACGTGCGACTACATTAACGGACTGTTCGCTTGGCGTATGGGTAAATATGCGTACTATATATTGGGGAGTTTGCTTCAAGCAGGTCCACCGTTGCGAGACTTGCAATGTGGCCGCCTCAATTCTGAGATCTCTACGGGGCTTGAGCTTGTGGCGTACGCAGTATTCGAGCCGTCAACCACGTCTTTCCTATTGTTACTTCGCGACAGAAACATCGCGACGAGATGTAAAAATAACGATAGACGTCTGCTCTACGACAATCTGGGTGGTGAGAAAAGTATTCCAATTCATAGAAAATGGAATACTCACCAAAAACTTGGAACCTACCTACCGTATGGTAAACCAACACTGGTTCGTACACATAAACACATCAAGTCAAACTAAATCAGAAAGCTACAAGCTACGAGCAAAACTAGGACCAAAAAATAGAAGCAAACGAAAAGCACAACTCCGATATGAGCAAACTGTGTATGGCACACTTAATCTTTATTACAGTGTAATGCTGTGACGACGTCAGTGACGCCGACGGTAAGCATGGGGATGGTAACGTATGCTAGACGCATATATATGAGCAAATTGGGCGTCTCGCATAAAATGCATGAATGCTGCACCAGACACTAGCCCACGTTCTAAGCGCTCTCTTTCCCGAAGCTTGGCCCACGTCTTGCCTGTGTGACTCCCTCGACGGGACCAGGAGACAGGCAATTTGCAGGCATCTCCGCCGGCACCGTGGAGTCTCCACTACCTCCACTCCCCTCTCTGGTGGCCATAAACCACCGCCGCCATGGACAGTGGAAGTTGATGGACAGCCGAGAACGATCGCCGTGACTGAGTCTGACATGTTCGTACGCCTCACCCCATCAGCTCCCCCAAGCAGCCGCCCTCCCCCCCCCCCCCCCCCCCCTAACGTCCGACGGGCGTCCCAGACCCACCGCTGGCTGCACAACGACGTATTACAATGACCACTGGCTGGTACTACTGTTATTACTACGTTTACCACAATAATACTTAGCGTCAATCACCGGACCACATGGCCGGCCAGTGAGCGCTTCTCTCGAACAATTATGATGCCGCTGCTTCTTTAACCTCCTTCTCCCTCGCGCATAATGAACATGTCTATGTATATGTAAACAAGTATGAATAAATAAGTAAATATACATATGTATGCATGAGTATATATATATATATATATATATGTGTATATATTTCTGATGGCCGGCCGCATGTCTCGCAGGTGAATTTGATTGCGGGTCCCGTCGCGTACAATGAAATCAGTTCTACAGAAGTGGGTCATTTAAAAAAAATCTCTTGTTGGTTGTAGAAGATATGTTTCGTGCGTCCACTGCGATATGTTGCAGTGGTTAAAAACAGTAATCGGTTGTTTAAACATAATGTACCTAAAAACGTTCTCTCTTTCTCTCACTGGTAGGTTTGGTTAGTCTTAAATGCCCACTCGAGTGCAAGATGAGTCGCACCCATGCGCTCAAGAGAGCTTAGAGCGCGAGACTTACACATTTAAAAGCGATTTTTCCCAAAGGGAGCTTTTATCTATTAGTTGAGAGCTGCTAGTTTAATAAGGTATTCAAAAAGCAGAACATTGAAATTATTGTGATACTACGCGTAGTGGTTTGCAGTCGAGAGTAGTTTGACACGGCGCACACTGCTGATCCAAGATACCAAGCAGGCGTTAGGCTTTGCGGGACCCAATCATTAAGATAATTGTTGGCGCGTAGCTATAACTTGTCAGGCCCTCCAATGGAGCAAAGCCACAACCGTGCCGTGATTATTATTTTCTTGAAAGCTTAACTGCAATTAATGCTACATTCGATGCAGTTTACGGAACGAATGTACCAGCGTACAGTACTATAACCAAATGGATTGCCTCGTGTAGTATGGACACCAACGTGCATCACGTTCTGAACCGGCAAAAACAGCATCGGATGAGAAAACTGTGCTAGATGTTTCCAAACATGTGACGACTAACCGCCGATTGAAACTGGGCAAAATAACGGAAGAGATGGGCATTATCTATAATGATATACATCAAATAATGCATCAGCATTTATTCATTTTATTATGTATTGACTTGTAACTGTCGACAAAGCCTGGATTCAACACTTCACTGAACGGGAACATGCCACCAGGAAATGGATCGCACGCGGCAAAATGCCTCCCACCAGGGTAAAGAGGCACATCTCCACCGGAAAAGTGTAGGCGACCGTGTCCAAGGATGCAAAAGGTTTTCTATAAATTGACTACAATTCTGGAAAAATAGCGTTGACTGACAAGTACTACGCAGCATTCTTGGACGAGCTAAATGAAACCATTATAGCACTACGGCGGGCGATGCAGAAGAGAACAGTGCTGTTTCACCACGACAATGCGCCTGCCCACACGTCTCATTTGCCTTGGCCAAATTACGCGTGGCTCCGTGCGGCTATTGTCTGTTTTGAAACCCCAAAAAGTATGCTTCGGAAGGAGAAACAATGGTATTATATTTATATTTATCGTAATAACACGGTTAACATTATAGGCAAGTGTGTTTATGTTACATCAAAGTGTTTCGACACAATCATCAATCGAGCGTTTTGGTTCATGAGAACCCTCCACTTTTCACAGAACGTATGTACCAGCGTACAGTACTATAACCAAATGGATTGCCAAATGGGTTGATGAAAACTATGGGCTTCAAAGGCCGTAGTTAGATGCCGATATTTCACCCCGCTAGCCCTCCACCCAGTGCTCCTCATTGCTGCTGTCCCATAAATCCCTATGTCCACCTCACTCATTTTGGCTTGCTAGCTCCGCATATAAACGTCACAGGCGCACGTTTTTTTTAGATTACATCGTTATTACAAATCCTCCGTCAGCAGTAGGCCTGACTGAGATTCCAGCACGTGGATCACTCTACTTCTGCACGTATTCGATAGAGCAAAGACCCTCCTTCAAAAAAAAAACCTTACCCCATCAGTTAAACGCAATCCGTCCACTCCCAGCTTTTTTCATGTTATGTGGCAATAAGTGCTCGCTGTATCTCAAACAGAACGACTGCTGCATGAACCGAAATCATATGTGTGCATTTCATTGCCACAGCTGCAATAGTGATTTTTTTACCCTCTCCTGGATGCGCGATCGAAAACTGCTGCCCCTTGTTAATAAGGTGAGCCCTACGTATGAAAATTTGTTGACAAATTTTAATTCTTTTCTCCTTACTGAAGCACTTCACTCCTAGTCAGACGGCCGTCTCTTTAAAATTTGATGGGTACTGTCTTTCCGAACTAACATTTAAACCCTTGTTATCCTTGAAGTTAACTAGTCGATCCATGATTTGTTTCACTCTGAAAAAACTGCAACTAAAAATTACCACATCATTTGAGTACAGTCTAATTTTGGGCCACTCTCGGGTCCGGCCCGTGCTTATCCGTTCTGATAGTCCACCCAGAAGTACGGAAAACAACAGTGGACTCAGTCCGTCGCCCTGCACGATACCTGTGGTTTGAATTACTTTCCCCGCAATGCCGACCTCGTTCTCAATCAGCACCGTGTTTTGTTTCAAGATGCTGATAAGCAGTCTTAGCATTGCTTTCGGCACTCCCGTTTTAGCCAGCTTTTCAACTATCTTATCTCTTGATGTTATATTAAATTGTAAATCACAAACACAGCATATAGACAATTATTCGGCCTGAACAGGCCCAATTGCCTTCAATCTTCTCGCGCACGGGGAGCTGTTTGTTGCTTTTTCCTTCAATCCTCTGGTTCTACACCGTTTCCCCCGTGGTGCTCTGTCAATAGCTTCCATCACTTCTCTGAGAGAAATTAACTATCCAGACCTTAGCTTCCTCTGTCCCAGGGGCCTAATCCCAGGGGCCTTCTTGCTGCCCACTTTTTCTTTTGCCAGTACCTTTTCTTCCATATTCGATATCTTAATCAATAGTTTAACCAACAAAGCCAACGGCCGCAACATCAAAACGGCTTTTACGTATTCCGCGTCAATCTATTGGCCTGCTTGACCACCCTGCACAATTTGTTAAAGCAAGGTCTTATGCTTCTCTTCTGCAGCGGCAGCATGGCAGAACTTAATAAACTTACCAGACTGTGTATTGCCGGTAAGCCTCCTTTCTAAGCTTTCCCTTCTCCCTCGCTCTCGAATAATCCCCCTAATTTTCACGAGATGCCCATCGGTGTTTTCTGAGTCCCGCACCTTCCTGTAAAGGACTGCCGTTCCCTGCAAATGTTATATCCTTTCTATCTATACCTGTTGCAAATAGGTCAATAACTGACGACTTGGAGTGGCATTAATTTGTGAACACATTCGCTCTGTTGACTACCCAGCAGACGATCTCATCCAGTAAGTCTAGCAAGGCCACCCTTCTTTCCGAATCAATCCTGTCTAATCTTGCAGGAAAGTCTCCTTCTAGGACTATTAAAGCCTTCCTCGGTAACGCTTCTATCCCCAACCGAAGGCGCTCAATCAACTTTTCTATTGACTCCGTCCCAGCCGGTTATACATAGGTGTCCACTATTTCTATTTCACTGCAATCAGATTTTCTTCTACTATTTTCACGCTAATTTCTCCTACCGTTGGTCTAACGAAAACTAATATTGCCCCGCTTGGCCTACCTGGATTCTCTCTACATGACGCCAGTGCATGATGCTCATCGAATCCCTGTATATCGAACTGCTTTTGCGCCTAGGTCTCCGTCAAAATAAGAACGTGTACCGAGCGTCGTCTCCGAGCAGATCTAACACCCCCTTCACTCGCAGTTCCACATCCGTATCTCAATATCTAATTGGATCTACTGGTTCTCGCCAGCGAGGGGCCTGTTTACTGTTGTCTTCAGATGTCAGGTTGACTTGGCACATGAGGAAGATGTCGTTGCACGATGTCGTACCCCCTTTTTGGAAACAAGAGAAACTTTTCCCTTGCGCAAACTCTTCGGAAGTCTGCCACTCTAAAAACATTACTAAATTGCTTGGTTAGGCATTACACGTACTTTTTTCCCAGTGCCCAAATAAATTTTACCGAAATTCCGACAAGACCGCGCGATGTTTTTGGATTCATTTTCTTTATCACACCTTCGATCTCATCTGCTGTGGTCGTAATTATGTTATAAACTGTACCGTTGCATATATTACAAATTCTAATATATGGTTAATTTCCCGCTAAGGCTTTTATACTGTGCATTGCATATTTTAAATACAAGATTTTTCGTGAATAACCATGTATATAATTATCTACTATCTAAAAGCAATAAAAAATATATTTATATATATATATATATATATATATATATATATATAAGATTTCTTCTCAGTTGTGATTTAAGGGGTGGCTGTCCCGACATACGTTTACAAAATACACGATTGTATGAGAACGCATTCCTCAATCGAAAAACCGAACATACCGGCGCATTCGGGGGACATTCTTGTCTAAATTGTACCAGGCCTTAGCTAGAGTAGGCACTATTGTGACATTAAGGAGAGTTTGCGAAATTATAATTTTACTTTTGCATGTTCGAACTTTCACGCCCTGGTTTTCGAAATGTTTCGTGTTTGCGTGCACAACCAGTTTGTACATACGAATGTACACATCTTAAGTGAATAATTTTGGTTCCAAATTGGTAGAGCTGACATCTGTGGTTGCAAAGTAACTCAAATCTCTTGATGGCCATGTCGGATATGCATACATGCCGCTCTTACGTTCGATTTCTTTGTCAATCAAGTCACTCGTCAAACCTGTGGATGCTCAGAAAAATGTTTAGTTTACTTTAAATTTACTCCAACCAACGCCCGTCAGCCAAGAAGCGCGTTCGGTAGCGATGTCAAAGCTGTCGTTGGACGCGTTCAAGGATACCAGACGTCTCCCAAAGGGTTTCAGCAGCAACTATTTTGCCGATAAGATCAATAGAACACTCAACGGGAGTTGCATGGCGCGTTCTTCCGCAGGCATTAGGCAGGCGGCTAGAAGTGTCGGTGTGAGTCGCACCTAAAGAAATCAGGGCTACATCCATACCGGTTGCAGCGAGTTCAAACCTTGCGGGATTCTGATTACCAGCCACGCATTCATTACTGTCGCTGGTTTCTGCAACAAAACAGCGGCCAATGTGGATTTTGTTCTCTTGTACTCTTCACGGACGAAGCGTCCGTCGCACAAAAAGGTATGTTCAACGCACACAATGTTCATTGGCTGGCCACGGAGAACCCGTATATGATCCGCCCGCATGCGCACCAGCGTCGCTTCTCCGTAAATATCTGGGCTGGCATCGTGAACTAACTCTCTTATCGGACCTTATGTATTTCTCTACAGGTTAAGTGGATCAATATACCACATTTTTCTAAGCACAACTTTGCCAGAACTCTTGGGATACGTTTTACGAATTTTCTTCTGGGGCCACATAAAAGATCTAGTCTCCCGTGTAGTCTCCTATTGATCTGATCAACAGAATAGTTTCTGCTGCTGAAATTATTCGGCAGACACCCGGTATCTTTGAACGCGTGCAACGAGAGCTTTGTCATTGCTACAGAATGTGTTCAATTGCTGACGGGCATGCGCTCGAGTAAGATTTGAACCAAAATAAATATTTTCAAAGCTTCTACAGACACATTCGTCTGAAGGTATTTTGAATACTTGCGCGTGAAAGTTCAAACATGCAAAAACAATATTTTAATTTTGCGAACTCTTCTAGACAATGTAGAATTTTTTCCCGAATGCGCCGTTATGGCCAGTTTTTTAAATGAGGAATCGTTCTCTCACAATCGTGCATTTTGCAAACGTATATCGGGACAGCCACCCCTTGAATCACAACTCAGAAAAAATCATCTCACTTTTATATGAAGCATTTTTGTTCCCCTTTTGCATTGGCAAAAATGATTTTCTCGCCGAGCTTGATCATACCATAGCGTTTCACGCAATCAAAGCTGGTCACCTTATATATATATATATATATATATATATATATGCAAAATGAAATATTCCAGGCAAACTTCGTAAACAAGCTCTTTACTAGGTATTGTAATCATCGTCGTAGAAATTTTTTCCAAAAGTCTTGTTTCGGAGTGAGAACGAAATTGCTACAATTTGTGATACTGGTGTTGTTGCCCGACATATAAGCATAAAGTGTGCCACTGTGAGACAACCAGTTCTCCTATACAGAAACTAAGCACACCGTCGTGTTTGTGAGAAGTGTTCTGCTTCCTCCGAAGGACATAGAGAGCCAGTCAGAATATTTATAAGAGAATTCGCAGAAATTAAGTCTCTTCATTAGCTTTCACGCCAAATACTTCAGATGCGATTTTATGAAGAATAGTTTGGTATCAAACCTATGGCAATGCGAGCCGTAGTTGCGGAGTAACGGGAAACGTGTCAGGATTACGTGCATGCATAAATGACTGTGTGGCGACGTTCATTACCGCCGACCTGTCGCGCCACAGCCACAAGGTCGTCACACAGTCAGTTATGCATGCACTCAATCTCAACATGCCCAACGAAAAATCTTCATTACTCCCGCTCGCAATGTCATAGGTTTGGTACTAAAATGATCGTCATGAAATTAATGTGTTAGTTTTGAGCAATGGTCGAAGGGTTATGACTTTAAGGTATTTGGTGTGAAAGCTAATAAGGAACTTAATTTTGAATTCTCCTCCAAACGACCATGTCGCATCTTCTGGTCTGCTTTATATGTTCATTAAAGGAAGCTGAAATTTCTCACGAACACGATTGCACACGGTATGCGTAGATTCTGTATAAAAGGACTGGTTGTCTCGCAATGACACATTTATGCCTCTATGTCGGGCAACAACACCAGTGTCACAAATTGTAGTAGATTCACTCTTACTCTGAAACAAAAATTCCCAGACACCATGTCCTATTAAAAAAAATATTTGCTTTTACGAGCTCTTTAATTCCTTATATCGCTTTCAAAATCTTTCTGATACACCCTGTATATAAATACTTGGTGGTAGATCTGGGTCGGTCGAGCACCGCAAATGGCGTCTATGGTAATGCAAGTAAAAGCTATTTAGATGTATGGCATACACAGGAAGTGCGCACATATATGCATTAGTGTAGCGCGTGGCCATATTTACGTGCGCTTGTCTATTGAGTATCGAGATCGCCCGGGACAGGGCCGGCAGACAACAAGTAGGAACGATTGTGGAATACGGAGGCGGCTGGATACGACGATCCGCCACGTCGCCATTGCTGTTCGAAAGGCGCCTGCTGCCCTTGGCCGGCGAGCATTGAAATTTGCCTCATTTTTCTTCGCTTTTACGTTCTCCCGTCAAAAGGGACAATAAGTGTTTTTTCCCCACGAAGCACTAAACATATGGCGCCCGTTTATGTTCTTTTAGATTGTCAAAATGCTTCAGCATATTTAGCTGCCAAAACGGTCTAGCTAACAAATAGTGATATATATATATATATATATATATATATATATATATATATATATATATATATATATATATATAAAACGTGCTTTGCACGCAGTCAACAAATGAGAACCCTAAGATAGAGAACCATAAGAAGGCGCTTATAGCTGACTCAGTCTGAAAACTTATGAGAAGCACCATAAATAAAAACGATTTTATGATTCTTACTTAAAATGGTAAACGCCCGCAATGACTCAGGCGCTGCCAGTGTCTTAAAAGTGATCACTTGATAATCAGGGCCTGACAAACTAATGTGCCCACATTCAAATCACTGCTGAGCATTTAAAATAAAAATCCGTTGCTGTTTCCTAAGTGTCGAATCTCCAAGAAACCGGTCGAAATCTTTATATGGGCAGCCTCTATCAAAAGAGCCCGGAAGGCCTTGACAGTACTGTCCTAGGAGGTGCATCTGCGGAAACATACTGGGCGGAGTTTTTTCCAATATTCGACGAGCGCTAACCTCGGCGTTCTTAAGTTACCCCTAACACCTTGGCCCTCAAGTCAACCCGCTATCCTCCGTGATTCAATTGCCTTCGAATGCGAGCAGCCGTGGGGCAGGAACGGCCAACTGATTTGTCGGTTTCGCGCTAACGCAATCGGATCTTCATGGAAGCACGTCATATCAACACGCCAGATCATATAGCTCCTAGACAAGGATTAGCGAGATAGTCCCGTCGACACCTTATAGTACATGATCCCCTCTTTCCACAGAAGGGGGTCACTTATTTCGGTGCGATATCATCATACGCATTAGTGGTTCACTGAGTCCCCAAGTCGTGCCCCCGGCGCAGCAAAAATATATATACATATATAGTCTGCTAGCACTCATGATGTTCGGATACTTGAAGTGATCGTTTCCGCGAAAAGTGAGTGAACAATCAGCGGTGTACGGTCAAGGCTGCTCACAAATGTTCCATGGAGGCTGTCTGAACCTCGTTCTGTCAAAGGTGCGCATTTTGTTGCGTTTGGAGCCCGTGAACTCAGAAATGTTGAGCGACTAGCTTAG
>QVRM01006331.1:0-68093 GCA_003439945.1 Dermanyssus gallinae
CCGACGCCGTAGCGTACGGACGTGTTTTGTGAGTGCTCCGTGGATAAAGGGTGATAGTGGGAGCCTGTCGCATCTGCGGCAAACGCAACCACTACTCCCGACACCTCAGGTCAGCACCAAGTTCCGGACTACTCATCTACGACAGCAACGACTACGCGGGTGAGAAATTTCCAACTTCATACTGTCTAATACTTAGTGTAAGAGACGGCAATTCGAACGGCACCACGTGCGGCAATTCGAACGCCGTTACGTGCAGAATCGAAGCGCCGCCACGTACAATTTCGAAACACCGCCGCGTACAATTTCGAAACACCGCCGCGTGCAGCAACTCGAACGGCGCCACGTACGCGATAACTCGAGAGCGGAAGCGCGCCAAAACTTAAACGTTGCGAAACGACTCCAAGTCGACAGATTAGCAAGTGCGGTATACACGCACATTCGCTAACTGAAGGACGGGAGTAGCTGAGCACAGACTCGGCGACTCAAGACTTAAGCCCGGCAGGTCTCAGTCTTGCCACCCCCTCCGTGATGGCCGCCTCTGGCGGCAGCCCGACAGGGCCCTCAGCTACTCAAGAATTACATGACGAGGAACTCTCGAGCATGCTTGAGGAAGCATGGAGACCTGCGTCACAATTCAGTAGACGCAACTCTCGCGCTCTGAATCGACAAGCGAGCCTCCAGACAAAACAGGCTCAGGACCAGCCGCCTCTACAGTAGCAAAACCTGAGGAATCAACACTCCCAGACAAGCTATGGACACTCAGAGCGAGCCTAGATCTGCCTCCCTTAAGAGAAAAGCTAGCTACACTCCTGAATCAGAGAGAAAACCCGCGCGCCTACTAGTCCTGGGCAAGAAGAGCCTCCTTCGCCTAGCTATGTAAACGAAAAAGACCTACAGTTCCTACTGACGTCAGTAGCCGACATAGAACACTAGTCAGCAAACACCGAACTACGCACATGCAAATCTCTAAAGCAGTGCGAACTATGGCCTAAATATACGTGAAATCTGCCGTAGAGCGCTTGACGTAGGTTTCATTCCCGCCAGAACAAAGGGACAGAGTCCGTCGAAACAAATACCGACCCACTCCCAGAGCTTGCACCTCTCCGCCGCCAGAGGATTTATAGCTGCAGAGATACAAGGCCTTCTCGTTAAGAGGAACTAACCGACGAACAATATGCAGACCTCATGCAAAGAGAGTGGGCCGGCGCGCACTTATACTAGCACCAGCCTCAGTAAAGCAAGTATTTTAGCTGACAAGGCCCCAGCAAGAGCCTTACTGCTTTCACAAAAAGTCCGACAAAGACGAACGCCTTATAAACAGACTATCGCCACAGTTCCCTGGACTGCAGGATGCATTGCCGCACCTTAAGGAAGGGAAGACTATTTTCCTGCAAAATCGGGGACATCCTAACATCGAGGGAGTTGAAAACACTCCAGCTCCAACACGAGCACTCTACGCACGGATGATCCCGCATACTGAAGAAAACGAAAACGATTTTTCTTTGCAAGTCCTGAGAGAGGCAGCAACCAGTCTCTGCGGCTTCCTTAGAACTAGAGACATCCAGGCAGCGGCAGTGGCCATCCCGGCAACAGCCGATATTACTCTGTTGAGAAAAGTATTAGAACAAGCCCTCGCGAAACATCCAGGAATGACCGTGGAAATCCGAGTTAAAGGCCGGAAAATAGAAGAGGCTCACGACAAAAAGAAGAGAAAGAAGCCTGACTCTACCTTTGCAGTTGTCGTGAAGTCAGGCAATACATCCTATGCTGAAGCCCTACGTGCACTCAGGAACAACATTGACCCAGCGACAGCTGGAGTGGATGTTAAAAGAGCCTCAAGAACAGCTACAGGCGAAATCCGACTGATCGTGCAAGGGACCACTCCCGATGCCACCGGCAGATTTCTTCAGCACATAAAGGAGAAGGCGTCTTTGGAAGCGACAGCCCAAGCGGTCTCACAGACCAAGGCTATGATAATCCGGGACCTAGATGAGTCCATCGAGCCGAAAGACATCCTCAAAGCGCTTACCAAGAACGGAGCACCGGAAATGGCTTTTACCTTAAGTCCGCTAAAGAAAACCCGGGCGGGGCGACTTCTCGTGCATTGTAAAATGCCACCAGAGGAAGCCCAAAGACTTCTACGTCAAAGACATATACACCTTGGCTGGACTCGGTGCCGCATAGACGAAATGGTCTCGGTACCGCAGTGCTCACTGTGCCTGAGCTTTAACCACACGGCCAGGGACTGTACCGCAGCCCGACCAACCCAACCTCGCTGCTTCAAATGCGGAGGACAAGGACACGTCGCAAAGAGCTGCACGGCCAATAGTAGGTGCTACGTATGCAACGTAGATGGACACTACGCCACTACAACGCAATGCCCGGCATATAGACAACGGGTTACAAATCTCCGAGTAAGCCACAATCAAAATGACCAGCAAAATTAAAATACTGCAAATAAACCTCCGTAGAGCCCCCAGAGCATACGATCTGGCGTCCCAATTCGCAACCGAAAACGACATAGAAATCCTGCTTCTCTCCGAGACCCCTACCACACAGCTTTCTCAACCCGGGCCCCACGCTGGTAACAAATCCGCTTCGATCAAGGTATTTCCTACAAGATACTCGCCCACGTCAGTGGGACAGGGGACCCACTTCTCCTTTATTACCACTTACGACTTCGCGATCTACTCAGTCTATATCTCTCCGAACTCCACCCTACAGGAATACGAGGACTTCCTTGAAGAACTGGACCTCAGCATGAGCGCTCGCGGTCACCGAAAGGCGATTGTGGGAGGGGACTTCAATGCGGCCCACAGTCTGTGGGGAAGCAGGTCCTCATCAAGGAAGGGAGAGATCCTGCTAGAATGGGCAACCCGGGCGGATCTACAACTCATGAACACCCAGGGATACACCTTTGATAATGGCAGGCACAAATCAACATTAGACCTGACATTTGCATCAGAGAGACTATCGCACCGAGTAACCGACTGGAGAATTCACGAGGAAGCAGAAACTCTATCCGACCATCTCTACGTAACCTTCTCTGTCAATCTAACTTCTTCCCAGCTTCATCGTCCTACAAAACCGCAACGTTTTCCCAGGCTAAATTATACCCGCCTTCAGAAAGCATTAAGAAGAAAAGTACATAACCTCACTGAATGCTCGGCAGCAGAAATCTCTACACTACTAGAGGAAGCCTGCCGAGAGTCCAGCTCCCGCCCACACCCTAAGATAGCCAATCGACCACCGTGCTACTGGTGGAATAATCGGATTGCCGAAAAGCGAAGGGCCTGCCACCGCATACGGCGAGTATGCACGCGCCGCAGAGCAAGGCACCGACGAGAACTCTTCTACCTATGGGAAAAGTACAAAGAAGCACGAAGAGCTTTACATAAAGCCATTAAGGTTAGTAAAAAAGACCACTGGATCTCTCTGGGTGAGGAGGTCGAGGGAAACCCTTGGGGCAAAGGATACATGATTGTGCGAAAAAAAATGCGCCACGCACAGCCGCCTTTACCTGTAGAAGTCGCGCGACCGATTGTAAATGCGCTCTTTCCACAAAGACCATTGCCGGAGTCGGTAGTCTTTGAAGAAACCTCAGATCTTTCCTTCGAGCCAATCTCAATTCAAGAGATCAGAATAGTGGCTGAACGCATACGACCAGGGAAAGCGCCGGGCCCAGATGCTGTCCCCCCTCAAGCAGTACGCGTACTCCTAAAGAACCATCCAAAGGTATTCAAACGCATGATGGACACAATTCTCACCAGCGGAGAATACCCAAAGCCTTGGAAAACGGCACGCCTTACCCTTATCCCGAAACCCGGGAAGCCACAAGGAGACCCCTCAGCATACCGCCCTATAAGCATGCTCTCCTGCCTATCCAAGGCAGCTGAGCATATTATCAACGGGCGACTAGTTACAGAATTAGAAGACAAGAAGGCGCTGTCAGAAAACCAGCATGGTTTCCGCGCCGGGCACTCCACACACTCGGCTATCAGCAAAGTTCTAAACATAGCTGAAACACAAAGAAATTCACCTATCGCAAACCGGGCGCACTGCCTTGCCGTCCTTATTGATGTCAAAAACGCGTTTAATACGCTCTCGTGGGACGCCATTAACCAAGCACTTGGAAATAAAGGCGTGTCTCCCTACCTACGACGTATCCTAGCGTCGTATCTAAAGGACCGAGCATCTACATACGATGGAGTGGACTACGCCGTCACTGCCGGGGTTCCCCAAGGATCTGTACTGGGACCAACCCTGTGGAACATAACCTATGATGGAGTACTAAGACTGCCGCATCCCCCGGGAGTTTTTTCTATCGCCTACGCAGACGATCTGGCACTGATCGTTACCGCCAGTGACGAGGATTTGCTCGAAGGTACAGCCAACGGAGCCTTGGCGGATATCCGACAACACCTCCGCACGCTTGGCCTCGAACTGGCTTCACAAAAAACGGAAGCAATCCTTCTAAACGGACTGAAGCGTCCTCCACGCAACCTAAATTTACACCTGGAAGGCCATCCAATAACACCAACGCCCGTGGTTAAGTACCTGGGCGTGATCCTGGATAGAGCTCTCACAGGAACACCTCATGTGCGCTATGCAGCTAAAAAGCAGCCAAAGCCTCAGCAGAGTTACGGAAAATCCTCCCACGGACCAGAGGGGCAAGCGACTCTCGGCGCCGACTCTTAGCATCAGTAATAGACAGCATCATTCTATACGCCGCACCCTTATGGAAGCGCACTACTACAAGAGCTACAACACGTCGCCTTCTCAACAAGACCCAAAGACCTATGGCGCTTAACCTAACACGAGCAAGTCGCACGGCCTCCACAGCAGCCGTACAGGTACTCTCCAGACAAATTCCCTGGGACTTGAGAGTAAAAGAATTGGCATCAAGAAGCCCTGTAACCAACGTTCTGACGGAGGGCACACTAGTCAGCAGAACCGACACACTAAGCGAATGGAGCCAGCAATGGGAAGCAATCCAGCCGGGCCATCCTGGATATTGGACAAGATCAATACTTCCTGATCTTAAAAAATGGTACAGCCTCAAACACGGCTCGCTTACCTACCCACTCGCGCAACTGTTAACAGGCCATGGTGCCTGTTTTCAGCAGTACCTACACCGCATCGGTAAAACTGACTCCCCTGTATGCCGCATGTGCAACTCGGGGGAGCCGGATGATGTTAGGCACTGCTATGAGCGGTGCTCCTTCTTCGACACTGAGCGAGAGCTATTGTCCCGGAACCTAGGACTGCAGAACCCCCTGACATGCCAGGCCCTTGTAGAGGCGCTCCTCAAAGATCACAAATCCTGGATTCTAGTAAGAAGATTCGCACAAGGTATCTCCGAGGCGAAAATAACCGCCGCACAAAGCCGAGCAGCCTAAATGGCAAGAAGAGTGGCCAGGCGAAGTAATCTCGAGAAGACAGTACTGCGGCCACCCCCCGTCAAGGGGCAAAGAGGACGACTGGATTTTAGTGGGTGCGAGTCCCACACTACCGAGGCTTTAACAACGTCGCCCGGTGTGCATAACGCATTTTACCAGTTACCTCTATAAAAAAAAAAAAAAAAAAAAAAAAAAAAAAAAAATATATATATATATATATATATATATATATATAACGCTATTTAAACTGGTCTTTGCGTTCATGCTGTTGTGCAAATATACATATATTATATATACCACAAACGCATATTTGTATGTGGGTCCAGATTTGTCTAAAGGTAGTCCCATATATAGGCTGTGCGACGAAGTCTAAGTTCAAATGTAGGTCCTAGTTGTCTGCAAGGATACTTTGCGTGTGCTAATAAATAGCAAAAAAACGTTTAAATAGTACAACCCAGTTGCTCATTTGCAGTTGCAAAATCTGGGCAGGCAGAAGAGACCAATCAACACAAATCTGAATTACTGAGTCTAGGTACAAAGCGCAACAGCCAAATGCTACCAGCGTGATAGATTCGATATTGTTGAACACGTTGGTTGAGACAAATGGGTTTTATTCTCATCTTTACCCGAGAACGAGGACCTCTTGTTAAGGGCTGCGCTCATTGTTCCGCCACGATTAGTCTTCGAAACCATATACCTACAGAAATTACAGAAAAGTGCGGTCAACACATTCATCACCATCAAGGCCAACGTTCCCAAAATGTACAAACTTAGCTAACCTCTATACATTATTATGGAAGTACGATCTAGTTAAAATGAATGCTTTTCCCGTTAGCAAGCTTGCAAAGACCCCGACTGTCATTTGCGTTCGCGTTACGATACTGAGCAGAACAACCAGCCGGCGTTTGTCCCGCTAGTTCGATGCTAACTGTTCTATCAAGCGGCGTAAACTGATATGGTCTCCGGTCTAATGCGAGCTCTCATGGTATGCTGGCAGTGTGAAACGATAATGGGCATTTACTACTCTTTGCAAGACGTACGGTACGGTATTCGTCCCAAAGAAGCCGGTCTGTACGGTAGGTAGAAAAATGGTTAGTTGAAAAAGGACTCCAAGTTCTCCATCAAGGCTTCTTACCGTTTGCTTTTAGAGCAGATTGAACCTACGCTTCTTTAGGAAAAATCATGCTATTGGCGAGGACGGCATCAAACGATCTACGTGTTGCGCGCCACCCAGTAACCTCTAAAGCAGTGGTTTGTAGCACTGTTGATTTGAGCGGCACCGTTCTAAAAAAAAATTAAATAATTTCTATGTGTTGGATCGAATTCTGCTCGAGGAGAATTTGTTTTCTTCCTTGATTGTTAAACCGGGCTTGGTACTGTCCTGCTGTTACAATTCGCGGCTCGAGAAAACTCAGACAAGTTAGTCTGATTTGGTTAAAATGCTAGGGACAAAGCGGCATACTGAAATCTCCTTAGAGGTTTCAGCCCAGTGTAACACATTTAATTTTTTCTCGGCAAAAAATTCCGCCAGGTGTAGACTCTAACTACCCGTCTCCATATCATAAAATAGAATATGCATTTGAGCTTCGTAGCAAGCTACAGGTATACGATTTCTTTCTACGCGCGTTGATGAATTACGTCGTGTGACTAGTAGATAACCGCCGATCGAAAAATAACGTTTTCATAGTAATGTTCCCATTTAAAGTTATATATCCTACTAAAATCTATTCATAGCCGCAAATGGTCGACAATATGATAATTTGTCGGACCTCGAAGAAGCTGTCCAGCAAGCATGGACTGATATTCCACTTTCGTACTTACCACGGCTTTATTTTGTATAAACCGATTGTGAGATTGCAACGGAATTAACACCGTATTCGTGGTTCGTCATGTACACCATGCCCTTAAATTTTCATTCATTTCAGTCATTCGAATAAATCAAGCCAAAATTATCACCAAAAAACGAGTTGCTTATTTTTTGCAACGCACTATATGTATATACTCTTAAACTAACTGCATTGCAAGAAACTTGTACTTTTTGCTTACTTGTGGCCGCGTTATATATATGGTGGTTAGACACAAACCTTCAAGCCGCTCCTCGAGCAAGTCTGCGATCCTTTTTAAAATAGCAGCTCTTTCCGACGTGGTCTTGCGTTGCCAGAGAGGCTGGGCCCTCCGAGCAGCTGCGATCGCGGACAGAACATCCTCCCGTGTAGAGCTGGCCACTTTCGAGTAGACCTGCTCGTAGAAAACCATTACAAGACATATTTCTTTATTAACTCTACAATTGTAAAAATCTAAAAATAGCTATTGAGCATGTGGTTGTACGTACCGAGAGTCTGCACGAGATTGCACATACGTGATTAAAAGGCATTTAAAATAATTTGGATAACATTTGAACGTTCCGTTCCTACGTTCCGGTTCCGCCTATTACCTGTACCGCTATTTTTCAGTTTGCAACACAAGTCAGTAGCTTTTGAATGACAAATGTGGGTAAATATACGGCTGGGAAGTGCCTCATGGATGTGGCGGCCTTTGAGCCGGTGCTCTTTGAGCGATGCTCATTGCGAATATCAAAATAGATGATTGAGGAAACCCTAGATATCCAAACACGTTATAATGCTTATGGCGCTGTAAGGGCTCCTGATTTCAAAGCTTGACATGTGAATCTAGGCATACATATCAAGCGAATCAACCTTATGAACCCTACAGCTCGTGCACATCTTGCGTAGGATGTTAGCGCACATTTGGTTGCTGCTAAAGAAATTGCCGCTACCGTTATTGCTGCTTCTCCTACAATTGCTGTGGTATAAAAATGATTCCTGGCTACCCTTTTGGTATTTTGCGATGGAAGTGGGTCTTTTACAAAAGTGCAAGCCGGCAAATACTCTGGTCTGAGGGTGCAGACAATTCCTAGAGTCGACGCAAGCAAAGCGCCGAATCATGTAAGCATGTGTTGTGTTGTTGGTGACATATCTGAGCCATCGTTAACTTTGAACTTCCAAAAAAAAAACAGATTAACACGAATCTCTGCTCCCAAAAACTCTAAAGAGTTCATAAATGTAATCTTCATAAAGAATTACCCAAACACGTTTACAGCTCGTAAACAGGAAAGAGGTCACCTTTCACCAAGACAACGCGCGGCGCCATATGGATAATACCAGTCTTAAAAAATATACGACATGTGCTGTGAAATGATTGAGACCACCGATACTCTCCAAGCCTTGTACATTCAGACTGTCACTTATTTTAGTTTTTCCAAAACTTGCATGTTTTTCGAGGACGTCCTTGTTCGTCTCGAGGAAACGAGACGTTTGCAAAAGAAGGACCAGAAAGCTTATTGATAATTGGCAGGGCATCATGAGGGCGAGACTATACCAATAACTAAACAAGCCCGCATATCCCTGCAAATGCGTATTTACGCTTTACGTAAAACGGCACGAACTTCTGCATCAAGCCGTCCACAATGTACTGGCATGGCATTTAACGGTAGCGTTTGCTACCACTAGACATCAAACCTGAGCAAAGCATTTTCATGTTGCAATTAGGTACCCACAGTGCGGTGCTTTGCGTTTTGGCCGCTTCTTTTCGCCATAAAATGTGCGTGTTAAATGCCGTTTATGGCAGCGATTCATGTCGACGAGCGAGCCTCATCAAGAAGCACCGATATAACAAAACCAGGGCGACGGGAGCCCCAACCGTCCAATGAGGGGGACGATGCCAAACTCGTCTAAATGGGCTGGTGCGCGTATCAGTATGAATTGCGAGCAGGTGGGAAGTAAGATAAAGTAATTGCCAGACGAGGCAGACGAGGTTTATCACGCAGATCCAAAGCCTCCTTGTTGAGGGGCACGCAGAGTACGTATCGCGCAGCCGGGCCAGACACCGGGGTTACGCAGACAGTTTCTTTATTTATTCTGTGACGCACTTAGGTAGTGCAATGCGTCATTCGCCGATTGACGACACAAGATCACGTACCGTAGGTAGGCGCGCGGGGCGCACAGGTTTTTGATGTACGACACAAGTGCAGCGAGCACTCTGCGAGAAGATGTTCAAGCGAGCGTCAAAAAGCTTTACTTCGCCCCGTTGCCATGAACATTTACCGGCCTTGTTAGGCGCTCGTGTGGGGAAGGATCATTTCGGGTACCACTAAAAAGCGTCGCGCCAAACGTATAATATCGTAGTGAAAGTATGAGCCAACATCAGTTTAAACCATAAATCTAGTGTGATCTAAATGCTGTTAAACTGTAGGCACGTAGTATGCAAGTTCGTCAACTTGAGCAAAAGTTTAACAGGACAGATTCACCACGGTGCGATCGTTTAACTAAAAAAATATCACCGCTGTGGCCGACAGCGTGAAGTAATGTCTGGAAGCGGCTAAACTTTGCAAATGGGGACATTCACAGTCCTTCAGAATTCTTGAATTTATCGCCGTTGACATTTTGCTGTGGGGTATTTAGAAAAGTGTAGTGTAAGCTAATAAACCCACAACAATCAGCAAACTAAAGACCAACATTAATATTAATGAAGCGTGTATTAATGTGCTATATTTATAGCAATTTGTGTACCTGTGTGTATTGGTCCATATAAGCCGTCTGATGTGAGCTACCTTGAATACGCGGATGATCTCCAATTATTCTGCTGGAATTCTAACTATAAAAGTTGTGTACTACGCACAAATGCGTGGTCATAAAGCACGGATATTTAGATCATGACTACGTAGTTGATAGTGTTACACTACCCACATTAACTCAAACTCGCAACCTTAGTTGCTCGCTATCAAGTAACACTATTAGTCAAATGCTCCGTAGTTTTAATGAACACTATCTATTTGGGAAGGTGCACACTGACGCCTTTTATAAAGAGGCTCCGTCAGGAATGGTATATAAGACACTGGTCAGCCAGCAATCGCATTAATACTATCTCCCCACAAAGTCGGTGCTTTATCTACCTGAACACAGTTGCACGCACTGAACACATAAGCGAAATGTTTGCTTGGCGTATGTCAAGATGAGTACGAGAAAGGCTTCCAACCCTTTTCCCCTCAATTAAGTTTACTTGACTTACTGCATCTACTGTTTTGTGTACTTTATTAATGTAATTGGCGTCTGTGTGTGCGGTCTACGGTTTGCAAAAACCAGAAAAAGTCTCACCTCATTGATACTAGAAAGGACATCATATTTAAACATCTTATAAAATTTAAATATCAACACACACCCCTGCCCTTACTATACTTTAAAGGTCTCAGAAGATTTTTCGAACACCTCTTATATATGTTCGGTTCATGAAAACGTTTTTGCGGTTTTGGTATCCACTCGTTTCGGGGGCTTGCAGCAAATTCTAGGCAATATCAGCATGAGAAAAGGTGATATGTTTATGATAGAGCAGCCATAACTCCATTAGTTGGTTTGCTCCACTTTGTCACCACGAAATTTGTTGTTTTATTAGGAATTTTTTTTTTGTTGAGAAAGTGGAGAAATAGTGAATGCAAGTACAGATTTGGAGTTTATTTTCTAAAAAGGCGAAGGATTGGTGAAGGTAAAAGTGCACACTTATAGTGTACGAATTCCGAACGAATTGCAACGCTGCTGCAGTTTGAAAAGTTTTGCAGAAACGCGTCCACTATCTTTGGGGATGATTTAATCAAAAGATCTGTCGAAAATGGCTTGCCAAATTTCGGGGTGGATATTTTAACCTGCACGATGCACCAAGATCCAGCCGACGTTCTTTCCTGGAAGAAGACATTTTGCGTTTACAGGTATACCAAAATCCAATCGGGACCACTCGATGACTCGCGAAACATGTTAAAGTTGATGTCATGATTGACAAGCAACCATTGTCAAAGCTCAATAAGCTTGAAATAGCCTTCAAGTTCTGTAAGTGGGTTGCTCGCAAACTGAGTAAGGTTAGCAAGTTGGAGCTCAGCCGCGTCTGCACTTCTCTACTCAATTGCCATAACCTGCGATAAAAAGTGAGACCTCTAAGCAGGCAAATAATTTTGTTCGAGGCTACAAACAGTTGCGCGAGTTAACCCAAGCTAACCGTCAACTCAAATAAGACTATGCTGTGTTGTTGTTGTTGGGCTACCCGAGGCATTGTCCACGCTAAACCTCTGAGAAGGAACGAGACGATTATTATGGATTTTTTAGTGCCAGCAACTCCAAGGACAACGAGAAAGAACAACAAGTTTAATTAAAAAAAACAATTATAGTTTCCAGGCTGGTGTACTAGATGGAGTACAAATGCTGTACGACGCAGAACCCAGAGTAAAACCAGTTTTAAAAGTTTAACAATCTTGACTTGGAACTTATTGAGCACCCAACATACTTGGGTCTTGTATCTTTAGGTTATTATTTGTGCCGATCTCTTCAAAACATCGTGACTAGATAAAAAGTTCAAGTCTTGCGAGGACGCCAAAAATAAGGCACAACGTCACCCGAAAATAAAATGTTTACAACAGGGGAACCAAGACAGTAGTAAATTGTTGGCAAGATGATATTGAACGAGGGGTGGACTATACTATGATGATTAAATACACCCGCATAATAAATATATGTCTACAAACAATAAAAATATATGCGAATATATAAATAAATCCGCATGTTCTTCTGAAGTCGTGGTTTCGCCTTAGGCAATGACGGCAAGAACTTTTGCATTACGTCAATTTACTCGAATATTTTGTGAGCTCAGCGACGCATATTTGTCTTGTGTACGTCGTTGCTGTCATATGCCTGCTGTCGTGTATGCTTATACAAATGTCTTTGTTGGTTGTCTCTAACAAAAGTTTCCGAGTTTTTAGATATATTTGCTTACCCAGTACGACCGGTTATCCTCTATACCAATAGCATTAGGCAGGCATTTAGCTAAAAGCACATGCGTACATAAATTCTTCATCGTCTCCCTAAGTGGCTTGCGTTAGCCGTCCCAGTGTTTTCTGGCAAAGAGACATCCAAGGATCCCACTAGCGAGCAGAATTCGAGCGAAAGGGGAGGTTTTAATTGTGCGAACTATTATGGGGACTACAGGACTCTGCTTGCGTAAGACGTACATCTAATGTACGTAATACGCCTACGGGGCCTGTAGTTAATGTCTTACAGGATCCTAGAATCAGTCCCGCAGACACAACATGTGGGACGCGCTACAACAATGGGCATCTTTGTGGGGAACTCTCGCTGACTCAGCAAGTCTCGAGTGACGACTATTTGACCTTCTCAGTCTATTGGCATGGCATTCATTGCACTACTTTTGTTTCTGCTATAGACTCTGAATCTAACGGCTGAGCGATTATAAACAGAGCGATGGGTATGATGATGGTGATATCGATGACAATGATCGCGATCACATTATCGTATAGCGCCTGGCAAGGTCCTGTTAAGTGGCTCCCGCGTGTTCTATACGACAATGCAGTAATCGAGTTAAGCGATGCGACCTTAGCTGATGACCTGCTTATAGCCGGTCCAGGATGACCAGGCGGCAAGCCTACCTCCATGCAAACGACAACTCACTCGACAATCTTATCAGCAAACGGTACATTTAGTCTTAGACGTGCAGTAAGAGTCCGGCCCGAGGAGAGTAGAGAAGTGCCAGTGCCTTCAGCCCGATGGTCGAAAACAACATTGATAAGTGAACGCTCTAATGCGGATTGTTATAGCCCGGACGGGGCATAGCGCTGTTACAAGAAAAAATCACATAAGGAGCTTTATGGGCAAAATCTACTGTAGCAAATATTTTAAAGCTGGACGTGATTTTTGATATTTGTATATACATATATATAGCATGTTAATTTTAACCTTAACCAAACATTAAATTAGCTCTGATGTTTGCCGCTTTGTTTGATATAGTTGCTTTGACTTTGTTAGCCTATAATACCTAAGGGCACGCCCTTTTCGGACCAGAAATTATTTGTGGCTGAACTGCATTTTTTTTCTCTGCTGCCAATATCGAACAATCTACGATTGCCGATGGCCATGGATGCCTCGATGCCCAGTTTTAATTGAGCCTCTCATTGCCTACCTTATTTTGCTTTGAACGCTCTGATGTGTTATTTATGATCCCATGCTTAAAATGCAAATCAAAATGTTTCTCTCTCTCTCCCTCCCTATATATATATATATATATATATATCGCATACTCGCAAAAATTAGGCCTAACATATGTACACAGTTCGCGGTAATCTGAACACGTTCTAGTCATCAGGCGTTCGAGTTCATGCGGGACCAATGGAACCGAATAAGGATTGAATTTGCTACCTTTGTATGCCCACCAATGCTGGCGCGGTTCTCCGTCGAAGCAACAAATGCATGCCAATGACCAGATGTATTAGATAAGATATACTCTGTTGTTTACATCCACGCAGGCAAATGAAAACCTTGTATTGAAGGATGTCATTGTATCAGCTCTGGCGATGGGCCTGGCAGCCACGGGTGACGGCCTCGAATACTCTTGTTTAGAAGAAACCGTCACCGTAACGGTAAAGTCTATTTCCTTTGTTTGCTTTGCTGAGGTTACCTCAAGGATCACAAGGCGCAGCACGTGTGCTGCATTCGTAACGAACGTTATTCTTTTCTTTTCGTCAAAGGTCTCGGTCAATCCAAATGGCCTACGTATTTCTGCGAAGGGACTGAGCAGGTGGATTCTATCATCATTACAAAATGTTGTGTAATCTCCGTTAGATGTCAAGATATTATATATACACAGGTAAATCGAGAAATAACTTGAATAATAGTAACACCTCAACAATTATTTTATGTTATTTACCGATTGACTCAACGCAGTCTACTTGGAGCTCTGCACACCTGGTCCAGTGTCGTTTCAGATGTTTCATTCCTTACAAAATCAGATAGTGTTGACGAAAAAAAATTAAAACCTGCCTAGAGGGCATACAGAAACAACTTGTGGAAAGAATACTCAAACGGAAGTGCACATGGATCTACTAAGCATCTAAATTTAGGGATTAACAGAACTTGCAAGCATACAAGTACTTCCAGCGGCAATTATATGTATGCAAGTGTGCTCTTTGCATGAACCCGGCAAACTTGAAACTTACATCACAGATGTCCAAGTGATTTAGTACATCAAACAAAACCATGTTCATAATTATAATAACTATCATAGATCATCACGGAAGCGATTTTTGTGCCGTCAAGTCGCTACTGTACTAAGAAATGTTCAAATGTGTACAACAGACTATTTTTACGTTCCATGTAAGTAAGTAAAGCGTGACTGATCCACAAACTTACCTGACCAGTCGAAGGGTCATAGTTGTCTAAGTAGGCCAAGGTTGGCTCAAACTTTCCGTCGATAAAGTTATCTATCGTCAACATTTTGGCTCGGGAATTAAGTCAGACAGGGACGTTCAGTGCACTCTGTTCTGAAGACTTCAGTACGACTAGCAACGATCAAGTTGATCCGGCAAATCTCGAACTTCTTGCGTGTGTCTGGGCGCGTTTCAGCTACTGCCCTTCGAGGTATCCGTTCTCTGCTTCCACCACAGGCACTGCAACAAAGATTGTGGTGTGCAACGTTGTCAGAGGCAACGTTTCTGGACGAGACAATAACGGTCTTGTGTTTATCGGCGGCTACTTGCGCAGCATGCAGACCTAGTTTCATCTACGCGGCGTAACGTAGTAGTTCGCATGCGCCCCTAATGACTGCCATGATATCCCTCCGTATCTCGTATCTAACGTTAGACTCACTCCCTCTTGACTAGGCCCGACGCAGTCGACCAGGCTAATATAACCAACGAGTCGCTTTTCTTGCTCGCTTGGCCTATTTAACAACACGTCATTTCTGTCCGCCAACTGTCTTGCGGTCGACTGTCATAGACATAAATGTTGCCGCGTTGCTTTTTCTCGCCTTTGGACCACACCATAGGTAGGAAGAAGCGGTTTGATTTGCCGGATAGAACGTAGTGCTGCAGGCGATTGCTTCCTTCAGCATCCTCAGAGGTATTCGACGCTTCAGATACTTCGAGATACCTCAACGTCCGAAACAGACCTGCAATTGTTTTTTTGGGTTCGGCCAAATATCGCAGACGCCATGACATGCACACTTTTAGAAGAAAAGCAACCGCTTTTATAATAACAGCTTTGCGTCCAAAATATTCGGGCCGACAGCGTTATGCTGGTAGGCAATGTTTTTTTAGTTTTTTGCCAAGTTTGGTAGAGTCATTCGCCCAATGAGCAGCCGAGGCAGCCGAGCATGCAGGTGTTGTTGCCGTGGTAAACCCGCTCGACAGCGATCCGCACAACTGGCGATAGCGCCGGGTTGTAAAATCTGCTCGATAAGTCGACAGCGCTAGCGTGTGAACACAGCCGCCTGCACGAATCGAACGAATATTGCCACGAAGAGCAAAGGACAACACACACACATATAGACAGTGAATACTCGAGTAAGGGAGACCTGGCAATGCCAAACACGAATGGAAACGGCAACTGGAGGGAAAACGCCTGAAGCTGAATGAATGGACGGCGGGCATCGGTGCCCAACCTTGACGGACGGCCGGGCGGATTGCCGGACTCGGTTAGCGGTGTTAGACACCGTTGAGTTGCTTGCTGGTCGCGTAGTCGTCTCTGCGGGCTAATGAAGCGTCTCGCGCGACTTCGTAGTAGTAACAGTGGTGGTGGTAGTGTGGGTGGTGGTGGTGGCGAAGCGAGGTCGATCCCGCAGCTGGCGGCGTCCGTAGCGCACCCTTGTAACGTCTGCTGGCGCAAACGGACCACAAACGATGGTCGCACGTCTAAACTATTCTAGTCTACACACATAGGCAGCAGTAGGCTGTGGCAAAACAAAGGCCGAACAGACAGAGAGGCGGGTACGTATCGGACGAAAGGACGAAAGAACAAAGCACCTGCCAGTTGTTGGCGAAGAACAAAACGGGGTGTTTTGTTGCCAACTAGCAAGGCAAATAAAAAGCAAAACAAGAGAAAAACACTCTGGCTCTGCCTTCAATTTGCCTTCACGTATAGCAGCGGTTGCTCTCGACACAGGATGCAGTGCAGGATGAGTGCTGGGAGCGTCTTGCGCATCGTCGGGGTCGTGGTTTTGTCTCTGCCTGTCACGACGGTCATTCGTGCCGTGGACGCTGGTCAGCGGTCTTTCCAGTCGGTCGGGTCGGGAAAACATTCTGCGGAACTCGTTTTGGCTGCGTCAAAGAAAATAGGCCTCGGTAAGTGCAGGCAATGTGTCCACTATCCCGGCCCATCCCTGCCTACGTCAGGGTGGATAAACGCAACCAGAAAATATAGCGAGCTTTAGCATCACGGTGTTGCCCGTTCATGCTGATTACTAGTCATGCTATAGAATGGCAAGCTTTCACTCACCGAGTCACGCTGTTAAGCTACAGAGAGCACTTAAAGGAAAGTACTTAAAAGTAATTTTTAAATGGCCTCAGTAGCTCGTAGTAGTAGTAGTAGTAGTAGTACGATAGGTAACGAACGCGGTACCGCTATCGACAGCCAGCTGTGATAGTTAACAAAGGTTAAATTCGATACCCTGCCGGTGAGAAAACGAGGTTTATTAGGATCTAAAAGACCCTCAGAAAGAGCCCCAAATGACATTAATTACGTTTTAACAAGCTTAGTAAAAATGTTCATGCGTTTTTAGCGTGAAGTTTCTAGACATGGTTGACCGTAGCACAGATACGAGCAACAAGTACTAGACGCTAATTTCGATAATAGAATACAAACGTTTTTATAAGACAGAGGCTGGCATTTATGGTGCATAGCATTGCTGCGATGAATACGTAAGGGCTCTGCTAAAAGCGTACCCTCAGATAAATCTTAGCTAGGACGGGGTCCTAATATCTGGGTTTCTTTTAAGGCCGTGGGCGAAGACATCAGGTTCAACAACGGAGGAATCGGAATCAACAATGTAAATATGCTACTGGCAACAACCACTGGCAACGGCAACGTAGACCGAATGACAGTTAGCCCAACGGCAATGGGAATCAAGGGCAAAACACAGGTAAGTTTTTTGGGGTTTCTTCCAATGATGGCCAACCCTCACCTCTCACGCAATCGGTTCTCTGCTCTATCCGATAATTGTTTGATGGGTCAACACCAATTCCAAATGCAGCATCTTCCTTTGCGAGGCAGATGGTAGAATTAAACATAATGCAGTGGAATATCGAAGGCACTAAAGCAGGTTTGGATTTTGTTCCACACGTCGCTGCGGGTCAGGTACGTAGGTCTGATGACAACGATGTTATGGTTGTGGCGCAACAGGTCGGCGGTGGCCGCTGGACGCGTGGTTGGATTATCGCCATACTGGCCAAACGGGAGAAACTTCGTCACACTGGCTTCCCTCTGAATTGGCTCGTCCCGAGCCAACGGTGGTGGTGTGTCACGAGTTAGTGAACATACGAAATCTCGCGTTTATGTCGGTGGTTGAGGTGAGCGGCGGGGTCGGTTCAGTGGTGGTGGCCGTTGATTTGGAAGGGGTCAGTATTCTGCGAATGTGGTCGGTGGTTGGATGATCTATCTCGTCGGGCAAGTCACTCGAATGGTTTTGGTCGTACGCCTTAATATCTTTGCAACAAACATGGAAGAAGCCCGCGTGACGTATTACGACTTCCTGTCGCATGTAAAATTTTTGAGCCAAACGAATTGTCTGGCTGGACTTATTGCGCGTCCGCTGGCGAAATCTCTAGTTCAACGGAGACTAAAATGGTCAAACTCGCTAGACTTTTATTGTTTTGTTCTATATTCCCAAGAAGCGTTGCCGCCTCCAGAGAGGTTTCTGGATTAATGCAGAGCTACGTAACTTTAAACATTATGTCTATACCTCCAGACGCCATTTTGCTTTTGTATCAACGGCTCAGCATGGCATATACATAGATGATCCGATCACTCAAAAAGGGACCATGCTTCGAATGTAGAGGATCTTCTTGTTTTGGAAGCCATAAGTGTAGGATAGCAGCGTCCGTTAACCAGCGCGGGCAAAGACTGCGTCGATTGGCGGTAATGGTGAAGCAAGCTAAAGATATGGCGCCAATTAGAAGGTGCCGCCACCCCCAGTGTCGAAGACGCGGGGAGTCATGAAATGCGCAGGCAATCTGTGATATCAATAGAGGCATAAGAATAAATGAGTTAGTAGTCTTTGGTGCGAAGCAAGCAGAGGACGTATCTTGCTTGAGCGAGATAATGGCGAACTCGTAACGGTCGTCGGCCAGTCATGGGAGTGGTAGACACTACAACTGGCGCAGTCGACAGGATCCGGAACGAATGGACAAGCGACGAGTACGGGGCCGAAATGTCGGGGGTTAACGTGAGCGGCCGGGTCGATTCGGTAGTGGTGGTCGTTGATTCGGAGGGGTCAGTATTCTGCGAATGTGGTCGGTAGTTGGATTATCTATCTCGTCGGGCGGGTCACTCGAGTGGTTTTGGTCGTACGCCTTAATATCTTTGCAACAAGCATGGAAGAAGCCCGCGTGACGTATTAAGACATGCTGTCGCAACTAACAGTTTTGGAGCAAAATTAATTTTCTGGCTGGACTCATTTGGCGTCCGCCGGCGGAATCTCTAGTTCAACCGAGACTAAAATGGACCACAAATACGGGGCCGAAATGTGCCCGGCAAAACGAGTGAGATGCTGAAAGTATGACAATTTCGGCCCGAAGTGTACAAACGCGGCAGAATGTACAGGCGATCGGCGCGAAGGAGCAGCAATGCTGGGATTGTTGGACCAACGGCGAATGCCTAGAGGCGGCGGAGGATGCACATCACGGGATGGTGAAGACGAAGCATCGACCACGTTCTCGCGGCTGATGAGAACAAAATTAGATTTAGTAACCGGTGCAGAGACACGCAGAAAGAAGAAGAACGGCAGCCGAAAGCAAATTCGTGTCTAGCGACAGCGTCAGAATCCGGGGACCAGTTGCCGTCGGTGCACTACGCGAACATAAAGACGACAGGGCACAGTTGCGAAGGATGTCTACGGCGGGTAAGACGCGAGCCGAGCCATCTACGGGAGTTCGTGGGTGTAGACGGGCTCGAGTTCAAAACAAGTTTGTAAATAGGGGGAAAATGTAGGATAGCAGCGTCCGCTAAGCAGCTCGGGCATAGACTGTGTCGGTTGGCGGCAATGGCGAAGAAAGCTAAAGACATGGCGCCAAATAGAAGGTGCCGCCACCCCAGTGTCGAAGACACGGGAAGTCACTAAATGCGCGGGCAATCTGTGATATGAAAGGAGGCATGACAATAAATGAGTTAATAGTCTTTGGTGCAAAGCAAGCAGAGGACGTGTGCTGCTTGAGCGAGAGAATGACGAGCTCGTAACGGTCGCCGGCCAGACATGAGGGTGGTGGACACTACATTAAGACACCCTTGTACTTGGTTTGTTTCAAAGCGAATCCCGGACCGTCGCAGCCTTATTTCATCTAAGGAGTTAAAAACGTACTTTGAGTAGATGAACGTAACTAATAGTACCGTACACAGGTGCCTTGTGTGAAACATTTCACCTACCTTAGTGTCGAACTAACCACTGCTGAGTTGTGTTTTACGTAACATGTCAAGAAAAGAATCCCTAAGGGTCTTATGGCATTTTACAGACGATTTTGTAAACATTTTACAACGACAGTATCCAAAACCAGTGCGGCCCCTTTATAAGCAGCTATACAGCTATTTGATTCAAAGATAGACCCCTCGGCCTGTTATGGTATACACGTGATAAGGCCTTAACCCAACCCAGCGAACCTTGCTGATCCCGATAAACTGCTGGTAGAGGCTGCTTTCAATTACCGCGCCCTGGGTGAAGCTACACAACAAGCAGCAAAGCTACAATCTGTCTCGGACTGAGGCTTTTAAGCATCATATTGAGAATAGGGCGAAAATGGATAATGTCGATCCTGTTTTCACTAAATCGCCAGCCTTTATTTCGGATATATAGACGAACTTTAATATGGACACTCATAATTTTACTTTCCAATTCGCTATGCATGGGTATTACAGTGCAATTTGAATATGATCTAGCTAGAATGGAACTGACAAATCATGTACTTGCCGGCGTCGCGGTCACTCGACATACCACGTACTTAAAAGCTCCAATCCGGTTTCTGCAATTCCGTCTAATATATATCAATTTACAGTATCTGCTAATGTGTCAATAAAAAATCTGTTATTTGATCTATGTGTTAAAGCATATCTTTCAAGAGCAGAAGACGACACCAATTTAGGTGGAAACTTGTGCAAGCCAAATAAGTCTATGTTACGACAAATCGTACTTCTCCATTTCGTATGAAGATGCGTAGCTCTGTCTGCGAGTCGAAGTCAGATTGAAGTGGCTCCAGAGTCGCAGAGCTCGTTAGATTAAAACCGAGGAACAATTGGGAAGGCCATTGATACTATTTCCGCCACCTACCATGTTTGTCTTAAGACATCCTCAGAGGCGCATACGTTTGCTATGGGTGTGTTTATTCATCAATGCATATTACAATCTTGTGTAAGCGTTAATACGGGTGTGCAGCGCGGTACGCGTGAAGTGCCTGGCATTTACGATGCTTTGCAAAAACCATTATGATAACTCTATAGAACCTAATATATGCAGATATCAAGTTCAGATTACCTCATGCGTGTCAAGCGTCTGTGACCTAGACAGGTGGCAGAACAGGCGATAGCTTACCGCCATTCATATGTTAGCTGGAATTGATTTAATCCGACCACGCTCGTCTGTAGCAGTCCTTCGCCCGTATGATGCGAGCTTGTTATTTTACGAAAAGTTTACTTGGATACACCAAGTAATCAAAGACCTGATTGATCACAATTTTCCAGAAGCTGTGTGTGCAGTACTGTATGTAGCAGATAACACAGAATTACAAATGTAAGATGTAGCAATACAAATAATTATAATAACAAAAACAACACGGAGAACAACAAGAGCAACAAGAACACTAACAACTACAACGATGAATAACCACATAGTTCTCCTTCTCATTCTATAAAAAGCGTTCCGTTATATTGGTCTTAGCCTGGAGGTGCCTTAATTTATGGCCGTGGACGCCATCTTTAATTAAACATGACTAATGACTATATTTAGCGGAACGTTGTAAAAATATTGTGGTTTTCATCAAACGCTTTTATTATGTGTCTGTTGAAGCACGTCTCGCTTGAAGAGAACACGACACCTAACCGGGTGTCGTATTTTCTTCAAGCGTGTTTTCTCTCTATATTCCTCTCTTTCTCTCTCCCACCCAATTATTGTTCACGTCAATTGTTATCATTAGCTGTTTTTCTCTATTTTGGGCAAATCCCAAACCTCCAGTCGACTGCTGAATTTCGGCCGTGCGTCAAGAGACGGCTTCGCCCTGAGTTGTAGATCTGCAGTTCTGAACTGATTTCGATTTTGTCTAATCAAACTGTAATGGCTTTAAAGGCTTCAAGAGCTGTTTCGGTCACAAATGAGCCAAGAGAACCTAGAGTGCGCGTTTCCTTAAATGGCGTTTGCCTTGAACAGAAGCAACAGGGACAGGAAAAACTGCATAAAAAGCAATGTTAGGTACAGCAACAACAACAACAACAACAACTACAACAAAAATACCAAGATAATAAGAAAAAGAGCAACAGCTACAACAAAAACCCAAGTAACAAGAACAACACCAACAGAAACAGCAAACGCAGAAACAACAGCAATAAGACACCTACAAGGAACAAAATAACAACAGCAAAGGACAGCAACAATAGGAACACCAACAACTATAACAGCCACAACGATAAGAACAAGAAAAACAACACAAACATTAACAACAACACGAAGAAGAAGAAGAAGAAGAAGAAGAAGAAGAAGAAGAGGAAGAAGAATAACAGCGACTTCGGCATGAATAAGAGCACAACCACTAATTTCCAGATCTAATGCATAATGACAAAGCAGAGGAGCAACAGCAGCAAAAATAACACAAAAGCAACAATAACAACAAGAATACCTAGGCAAATAATAATAATAATAATAATAATAATGATAGTAATAGTAATGTCCCTACACTGGACCCCCCGTAATGATGCACACGTTCGCAGAGACCCAAATGTCATGGTCCGACCGTGACTAATTGAATATATTGAATAAAAAAAAAGTAATATATATAGAGTTTAATTTTTGGCATTACAAATATAGTTTGCCTCGTCAAAACTCACAATGATAAAATTGTGCCTGTTTAATATTTTCTTTAGATCAGAAAGTGCCTTCGATTGCGTTAATCGCTGATTACGTTTTATAAAATAATCAATTGAGTGTTCACAATAACAATAATAATAATAATAATAATAATAATAATAATAATAATAATAATAATAATATTATTATTATTATTATTATTATTATTATTATTATTTATTACATGTTAAACAATGTTACAGTTGTAAGGTCTGAACATATTATTGCAAAGTTTTTTTAAATAATTAGTTCACTCCATGGCGCCTAAAATAGATGCCGCGTTCCCTCTGCAAACGGCCAAGGACAATGCTTGCCTCAAGAATTGACCCTCTCTTCGGTTGTTCGTGACCTCCTGAATTCGCTTACTTAAATCTTTGAGAAATGCTTCGGTTTCCTTGCTGATTGGTCCTAGTGTATCCATGGCGATAGGCACAAATATATATCTTTTTTCCAGTCCAGCATATTTAAACCGTTTTCTGGCGTCTGCGTGCTTTGCTACACACCCCGGTTTAACAGAGCTGTGGTGTAAATAGGAAGCCGCGGTTGTGCACGAAAGCGTTGCATCCCAAGCTTGGGACTTTCCATGTGACCATAATGCAATGGTCACCCCATCAGGTCTTTCTTCGCCAGCGGACACTAAACCTCTCGGTTCAAGTGTGGATGGTATACCGGCTTTCCTAAGGGACCTTATGATCACACCGTTTAGTTCAGCATGTGTGGACGATCTACCGGCGCTCTTCGGGCAACTCAGTGGGTTATTATTATTATTATTATTATTATTATTATTATTATTATTATTATTATTATTATTATTATTATTATTATTATTATTATTATTATTTGTATATATCAAATCAAATCAAATCAAATGCACCTTTATTTAGTCAAAGGGGGGACAATATTTACATTTTGGAAACCGTTACCTAGATACATACAATAGTCAGTTTACTTGTGTGGCGACATTTGCACTATTAGCGCTTTAAGTTCTCATTGCCCTCGCCATCCGCCACGAAAACATGTTATTTACACGATCTGTCTTGGCAATTTGTTTCGACGAGATGGTGTTACCGCTTCTAAGATTGTTCAACCAAATGCTAAAATAATTTGACTTATTTGATGAGTGTATAATACGATTGAACATGCGATAATCCGCTCTGGACTGAAGTTCCCGAATAGGGCTTATCACAATAGAATTTCGGGCAATGTTACACCTTAACGAGACACGACGAAGGAATCTCCTCTGTACACTTTCCATTGCTTCAATGTGTTTATCTAAGTAAGGCCCCCAAACCTCACAGCAATAGAGAAACTTGGGTACAACCAAACTATTATAAAGCCTCATGTAAAAATTGTAATCATTAATTATGAAACAACGAAATATGGTATTAGATATAAGATTAGCTGATCGAATGACTTGTGTAATATGGGTGCTAAAATCCAGTTGCGGTGTCACGGCAACCCCTAGGTCCCTAATACAATTTAAAATAGGGATAGCCTCCCCACGTAGCATGTAGTTATGGGCTTCTTTTAAACACAATACAGCACATTTCGGCACTGATATAAGCATTTCATTATCCACACACCACTTAGAAACCGCTTCAATCGTACTCTGTAGTACTTGCCTTTCGCTAGCGGTGCTGGAAGGTCCGTATAGTTTCAAATCATCAGCATAAAGCTTATAAGTTATCGACTCAGGAATAACGTTTCTAAGATCTAAAACAAATGTGCAAAATAAAAGTGGCCCGAGGCTTGATCCCTGAGGAACACCTGAGGGGCACGTGCCCGACTCACTAAAGCTATTGTTTACGCGAACGCAGAACTCTCTACGGGTAAGATAACTAGCAATCCATGATATAGAGTGAGTATCTACATCCAAGCACCTAAGCTTTTGTACAAGTTTTACATGGTTTACTCTATCAAATGCCTTCGAGAAATCAAAATATATACAATCAAAGGCCAGCCTATTGTTTATCATAACAGCCCAATCTTGAGTCATTTCGACGAGTTGAGTTGCCGTGGATTTGCCTTTAGTAAAACCATGTTGATTCTCATCCAGCAAGCATTTAGATTGAAAAAAATTAAAAATGTGGTCCACTAGCAGTTTTTCAAAGATGATACATGCGATAGATGATTGAGCTACAGGTCTATAATTATCTACATTTGACTTTAGACCCTTCTTATGTACAGGGGTTACGACTGATTGCCGAAAATGTTTTGGCACAATGCCATCCTCATAGGACCTACTGAATATCAAGAAAAGGGGTTCAGTTATCGCAGACGCTACATTTTTATAAAATATGGGTGGGATTAAATCAGGAGTAAAGCTGCATTTAGTGGGTAGTTGTTTGATTTTAGAAAGAATATTATATTCTGATATTTCCAAGTATGGACAGCTATCCTTCGAGACCACGTCGTTGGAAACACCTTCGGGAACTGAACTCCCTTGGGCAACATAAACCGACGAGAAGAAGTCCTTAAATGCATTTGCTTTAGAAGCGTCGTCTACGAGGACCGTCTGATCTATATTTAAAGCCGCAATGTTTTCTTTTCCTTTTAATCGTTTATTTGCATATCTAAAAAACGACTTTGTGTTTTTAAAATCAAGACTGGCTTCTTCCATTATACGAAGTCTTCTAGTCGCCTTCCTCAACTTTTTTTCATACTGCACATTTGGCTCCTGGTCAATCAACCGTTCTAGATTGGTGACATATTTACGTAAATTTGCATTATTTTTTGACTTGCCATCTCGTTTAGGTACAAACTCTTCAATTAGTGAATGTATCTGGTATACAAAGCTATCATACATCGAGTCAACGGTGTCGCAATTTAAAAACAATTTTCTCCAGTTTATACAAGCAAGCCTACAGCGGATTATTTCATAGTCCCCCTTCCAGAAATTATAACCTCCCTCGTCTACCGTAGGATAATTAGCATCAAATAAAATAGAAAACGAAATGGCATTGTGGTCGGATGGAATTGGTGACTGAAATACTCGTATATCTTCAATGATGGACGGGTCTGAGGTTAAAACTAAATCAATAATAGAGCCCAGATTGTCATCGTCATCGTCGGAGATACCTAAGATTCTTTCATCAGTGACAATACAACTATTAGTAAAACTAGTGGCTAATTGGCTAACACTACTAAGGTTACCATTACTATTAATGTGACTAGTTGCATGACTGTCATTACTATATCTATTACCATTACTATTGGTGTGACTGGATAGTTTACTGAAATTATTATTTATGTTAGTGTCATTACATTGAGTAGTGAAGTGATTCTTAGCATTACCTACAGTGGCGAATGTGTTATCTATTTCATCATTGGAACTGACCTGCGCAGCCTCAGCACCATGGCAATACAGTCGAGGGCGAGTGACCTCGTCTATTTGTTGGTGTAAGCCGTTGGTGATGCAGGCATTAACAAAGGTGGACTCCATGGTTTGCGAATCTAAAAGCGTAATATCCTTCCAGTGTATTTTTGGAAGGTTGAAATCTCCAGAAATTAAAATTGGACTGGTTGTATCACAAATTAAGTCAAATGAATCACATACAGTTTTCATGCGTTTCTTGCGTTCAGCAAGGGTGCCGGCGTTTGTCGCATAATAACAGGCAACCCTGATGGAACTATATTTGGAATATACGTCTAACGCGACAGCTTCGATGCCACTCTCTAGTCTTAGTTCACAAACTTTCATCGTGTTTTGAATTAATATACAAACCCCCCCTCCTCGGGAGCCACGATCACATCGAAATACTGAGTACCTATCATCACACGATAGTTCTCTATCGGTTACGTGCTTGCCACCTACACCTAACCAGGTTTCGGTTATAAACACTATATTAATATCATTTAAGGCAGTATATGAACTGAGCAATTGTGTACGATCATCTTTACCTATCGAACGTGCATTAAAATATAAACATTTTATCGCGTTTTTATCCGCAGGGGTAAGTGATGCCAACTGTTCGGCGGAGACTTTGGGGTGGTAATTTAATCTAGATTGTTTTAAAACAGCAGGTAGTCTGGGAAGAGGCTGGGAAGTGGAGGTACTGGTGGCAGAGGTGGAGGCGGTATGTGGAGCCGGGGGGGCCAGATGGCTGGGAGAACCGGCGGTGGAGGAAGGGGTGGAGGACGGTGTTGAAAAGGAGCGATCCCGGTTTGGTAGTTAAAGTTGTTTACATTACTGCCGGCAACAGAGGAGGAAAATGCCCGGGAGGAATGGTCAGTATATATACGAGTATACATATATTATTCGGCTCTAAATAACAATATTCGTAGTGCCAATATCTATAGAAACAATGGGTTGGGTAAGCAAGGCAACTAAGAGTGAGCTGCAATCAGTGAGCTGGGTAGACGGATTATAGATCTCACAGGCAATCGGCGAGAAGGCGAGTTTTTACGGCAACTGCTGTCGCTTGCTGTGTGCCGAGGAAACGCCGGTTGTATTATCGGTTTCATAGAATGAAAATTAGAAGCTAGGAGGAGACGAGGCGTACACGTTCACACCTCACAATAATAATAATAATAATAATAATAATAATAATAATAATAATAATGAAAAGATAATCAACAACAGTAATGACGTGTATACCGGCCAATAGCTGCCATGCCATTGCAACTGTTATTATAGGAGCCTTCGAAAGCATCTGATTTGATTTGCTTATCATGATTCTGCGGTCGATTGGCATCTAGGATGCTGCCTGTAATTGGTTTCGCTCTTGCCTTCAGGGCAGGGTGATTACAGTGTCCGGTCCTACGGCAGTAACCTCCGCTTTTACTCTGCGACTGGGTATTCCTCAGGGAAGAGTGATCGGGTCGTTTTTCTTTATTATCTAGATCAACGTTGCATTGCGCAGTCTCGAGAGATTCGCACCTGCGCGTGTTGTATCCTACTCTGATGATGGCACTATCCTCGTCCCAGTATTAGAGAAAGAGTAAGGATAACTATCAGTCCGGTTTCGCCATCGCCAATAAGGCGATGGTTCTCCTGAGTGATGCTGTCAGTAGCCTACATATGGTATTTAATACAAACAAGACGCAGACCGTGCTCTTCCGCACATAGCACTCTCCAATTGCATTTAATAGTAGTGAGCTGGTTTTGAATGACGCTATTCTTGAGCACGCCCAGAGTCTTGCTTGTCTGAGGTTTTATGAACGTTTGGCACTGATAACCTATGCTAGTTTAATTCAGTGCAAGTTCGTTCCCGCTGTCTCGCTCACTTGGATTTGTCACCTTCAGGTAACGATTCCAGTTATGGTATACAGGGTACGTGGAGCATGCTTGCGCTTACGTTCCTATGTATCGTCATCGACGGGGGGTAATGCAGCTCGTATGTATGCGACTTTATTGTTTTGTTTTTTTGTGCATTATTGTATACACATTGTCTGCGGGGTATCTCTTAAGGATAGCCTCTCATTTATTATACAAAAAATATTATATATTATTGCTTGTAGCCCTTACATACATATATTGGAAAAGCCTTTTCCGGTCCAGACTCTAGCAAACTTAGTATTTCATATACAACTGGAATCTTCTTTAGCCAATCAAAAACGAGTACCCTCATTATCTAAGTATCTTTCAGAGTGCCGTTGTTTATTATTTGTGAACAGATGTACGGATACCCTGCACGCCCCCGAATCATAAACTGGTGAAGAGCATACCTGAAAGGCCGTACATTTGTCGTCAAAGTTGAGGATAACTATTCTATGCCGCCGTCGGCAGAAGTGTATTTGGTGCCCCGCAGCGCTCATGCTTAGACCTTGAAGTAATTTTCACTCCACAAAGACCTTGGGGTATTTGTTCTTTTTTTCACCACAAATTGATAGATATAATCTAAAATTTACGTAGGCTGATGACAGTTTGCACTACTGTATTCATGCAATTAGCTTCTATTTCCTTGCATTGCAGTTTGTGGTATTGGTTATTATTACACGTGCCACAATATTTTTTTTAACTGTATAAAAATTAGCCAAAGTTGTCAATGCGTTACGCGGCAATCCGAGCATAACTCCACAAGAATGTTTTTTTACTTTGCCTATCTCTTTTGTGTCTTCTAAGTTGTGTTTGATGCAAATACCCAAAGGCAGTAAGTTATAATTGGAGCTATTTTATACTATACTATCCCCGAAGGCAGTAAGGTATGATTGGAGCTATTTTATACTATACTATACCTGATGGCAGTAAGTTATGATTGGAGTTGTTCTGAAATAAACCGGAAAAGGTGTATTCCAATCGTAGTGTCAATCTGTGTAAAATCTCTGAGTAGCATCATGGCCAACATTGCTTTTTCACGCTTGTTCTTTATACGATTTGTAAAAGATAGGCCGGGAGTCAAAGTTACCCCTAGATAGCAAAATTGACTTACCAATTTAATATTTTGGTTATTGACTCTAATGTTATGGTCAAGACTGGCGTATTGACCTCCTCGTCAAAATCGAAGATTATTTGTTTTGAATATATTCATTGCTAGCTTATACTGTGTGCATCAACGGCTTACTCAAAACTTGATGTAATTTCCATTGGGGCATGGAGCCCCAAAGATGAGCAATTGTCATTCAGAGAGAGGTGAGCCCTAGCAAAGAAGATCAACGACTTTGACCAGGGCAGTCGCAAGCTGGTCCGCAAGTTGGGCAGGGGGGCCTGTTGGGGTTCGACTGGCGGAACGCGGGTTGCCGAGTCCGCGGTAAAGCCTGTCATCACCGTGGTCTGTCATTACAAGGCGAGAGCTTTTACTTGCCCACCATGAAAAGCACTCCCATCGGAGATTGCAACGCTTCTTTTGGAGATTTCAATACAGCAGATAATTCTGGTCTGATTTCCTGTAAACGGTCCGCCAGCTCTGAGAGCGACAAACCGGTGTTGGCGTTCTGACGGGCTTACTTGTTCTCAGGGCCATTTTCGGGCGGTGGGAGTGACAAGTCCTGCCCATTGGTGCCCTGTAGCCGCGCTTCTTTTTCTGAATCTTCAGTATAAGTCTCGGCTGGGGTAGAACGAGCTACGGATCAACCCCCGCTGCTAGTAAAGTCCCCCTAACCACGGTGGCGCAGGTGCCTGTGCTGTAGACGACGGGACCTCTGGGACGAGGGCCGGGGGACAGCGCACGGCTTCACCGGTGACCGCCTCAGAGTAATCCGCTCTGACCTGCTGGAACATGCAACCCTACAACATAATTCTGCTTTTCTCGCGCAGGTAAGCCAGCCGCGGACAAAGGGCGGATCCTGCCCGGTGAGGTCCCTGGCAATTCACGCACTTCGGAACGTTACGATAGGAATCGGCGGCATGATCCAGACTTCTGCAAGTGCTGTAGAGCTTTTTCCCAGACTCTTGTCCGCCAAGTGTCCGGACTTTAGGCACTTAAAGCAGATCCTTGCTTGGCCCGGCTACAGAATAACTAAGTAATATGTATAGACGAAAAACACGGACGTCGGGGGCTGGCGAGGAAAGGTAAGGATCATCTTCGTCAGCGGCACCCTTCCGGTTGGAGACGGCACACTGCTATAAACACTCCAGATAATTAAGCTCTATTTGGAACGAAGTAGGACCCATTGTGAGTTCTTCCATATTTTGACAACATAATTTTGGTCGCTGGCGTCAACGGCAGTGTATCTTTCTCGTTTTACCTTGCCCATATTTTGCGCTTTTAGACATTCCAGTTTTTCATCTTCTTAGAATTCTATGTCTACTCAGCTGATGCGTCCCCAGAATGTACTCGTTTCATACGCTTGTAAGTGCCCTAGCCGTGGTTTCATCATCTGGCTATGCATTCTAAATTGCTAGATTACCCTGTATCGAAAAACAAGTAGGCGCGCCAGTATAGTCGCTCTAATTTCGTTTTTAATTCTAGACGATCATCCTTCCCCTACGGGCTTAAAATCGCCGTGTTGCATATCTTCAGTGCACCGACGACTGGACGTGTGGGGTGTACCAACTAGTTTTTGTGGCAGAAGGGCCTCTAACTCTCAACGGTATATGGTTAATGATCTATTCTCACCGAGCAGTGCTTATGAAAATTCGATTAACATCGGAGGCCAAACCGGTGACGCCCTGGTAGATGACAACCACGGCTAGCGTATGAGTCCCCTAGACTACGCCGCCACATCGTGGCGATACTTTGTCAGGCTCTGCTATCACTTGGATGTGGCTCAGACTCGGCACTTACTTTCTCCAGGAGAGAGTCGTGCGACGTGCCGCTGCATTTCTCATTTTCCATGTCCTTTTTACCAGCTCCAGGTTCAGGACGACTTCATTTGCAGCCCACTCCATCAGTTTTGTAATTCTGTCTCCTCTTTGATTTACTTTGTTTTGCCTCAACTTGCTTTCAATGACTTTCTCGCAGGTGTGTTTTCCCCGCGCGCGATTCCCGCGTGTCAGTTGACACTAAGTGTCTTTCCGCACTCACTGGGTGAGCTAGTGGCTCTCCGTCGCTCTTGAACTGGAGCACTTGGTCATCATTCGACTGATTCTTCAGACCGGCCACTATAGATCAAGTAGAATCGCTCGCGCACTGCAACACATTTTGGACCAGGAAGAAGTACACCACGAAGTTAGTACACTAAATTTGAGCCTATTAAATGCTCATTTTTATTTTTTAAATCACAATTGTCTATCTCCGTCGGCAGGTAGCACACAGAAAATTATTGTTATTATTATTATTATTATTATTATTATTATTATTATTATTATTATTATTATTATTATTATTATTATTATTATTATTATTATTATTATTATTATAAATAACCACACCGATGAGCACATGATCCGACCCTATCTAGCCCTTAGGCTAGCTTCACAATACAGAGGTCGTATGCTGATGAAATGTATTGGCAACTATTAAAAACAACCAGAACAACAAAACCAAAAACAAGAACAGTAGCAAGAACAATAACAAACGTAACAACATCAAGGGCGGCAATATGGACAACAGCAACAAGATTCCAAACAAGAGCACCAAGAACATCAATCGCAACAAAGGCAGCAAACCAGCAAGAAAAATGTCAACAACGACAACAACAGCAACAGAAGCAGCAACAACAATAAAAATAATAACAGCAACAATGAAAACAACAGCAACAACAATTAATTATTGATATATAAAGTATGCAAACAGAGAACAATATGCGTTTGTATGTGATGTTTCATGAATCACCTGAAATCACCTGATGAAAATATTATGAAAAAAGTCGAGTTGTGGGCACAACCACATGCCGTCCGCAGGCATACGGCTATATACGTAGAGTCCAGTTTTACAGTTATCTCTGAGTCTATTCCAAAGGCCAAGTTAAAGCTCATCTAGGCTCGCCATCCCAAGACCTGCAGTTGACCTGGAAAAGCCTCTCCGTTTCTAATTACGCAATATGCTAATTATAGTTATACCGACGCCAGACTGTGTATGTGCGTGAAACAGACAGTTGCGAGCAAATGTGTTTTTTTTTATTTAGCAGGATCTAGAAGTATGGCAATTACAAAAAAAAAAACATACTATATCGAAAACAAGGGCGTTTTACGTACAATGAAATTTTTGTCTATACTCATATGCATGTACATATGTATGTTTAAGGTAAAGGGGTCCGTACCATTCCTTTACCCTTAAATGTAGGCTGCTGGTAGCTCTTTCTACACTTATCTGGTATTTGATCCTCGCGTAGGCACATATAGTGTTAAAAGTGCGTTAATTGAGTGCTTTCGTGATCGGGCCGTCTGCCTCATGATATCGAGAGCCGTGCATGCGAAAAGCATGTGATCAACGCCATCTACTCACTACTTAAAATACCACCACTTTAAAAATTTGAATTAAGCATTTTTGCGTATAAAAACTTCCGTGGCATGTTTCCTCCAGATTTTTTGTTTTATTTTACATCCAACACCAACAGGAATGGCAACAGTCCATCTCTGAGAATATCCAATACGTATCGTAACAACAGACTTAAATCACCAATATGGCCATGGCCAAAATATGAAACACTCTCGACAATGAATTACGGGAATGTACATCACTTAAGCTATTCAAGGAAAAGGGCATCCTAAATTACACAATGAACAATCGATAAAACATTTTAACGTTGTTGTTATTATTATTATTTTATTATTATTATTTATTCAAACTGCGTATCGATAAGTATTAATAACACTACAGATAACTGGAATGACAAGTAAAACGATGTATAAACCACGGATGTTCTGTAAGGAGCGTGTGTTTGAAAATAATAATAAACTGAAACTCAAAACATCGGACTCGTCGCACATGGCACATATATCTACCTAAGTCTTCTCGATTTTTCCATAAAGATCTGGAAGCTCTTACGACCGGTGGGAACTTAAATGAGTCACGTCCACGACCCCGGTGTCTCCCGTTCTGCTCCCGTACACCTCGTCTTCCTGCTTTCTAAAGTCTTTCTTTATGCATCGTCTTGCCTTTTCTAAGTGCTTGATGCCGATATACGAAGATATCTTCCCCTATGTGTCTTGACCAAGGTATCGTGGGGCCAATTACCAGCACAGCGTCTGAAGACACCATCCTGTACGCTCTGGTGATCACTATGGCCAGCACCATTTGCGCCTTGCTTAGTTGTTTGCACTGGCCTAAGTACCTCGCGCTACAACGATCTTGAGGATCGTAGAATATTTCCATGCTGCCTAAAACGTGATTGAACCTGTAGGCTGCGAACGCCGTCAGTTGACGTATGCATAGTATAAAGATCGTACATCTCATCGCTAACGTAGTGTATTATACTCCTATGTCGATTTCAATAAATGTCCTCGTCCGCTTTATAGTGCTAGTAAACTCCATCGTGACTGTAGTTCTTGTATCAGTAGAGTTCCCCCTCCCCCTGCAAGGTATTAATTAACAAGTCCATTCCTATACGAATTAGATGGCTCTAAAACTCGTTTCACGAAGAATAAAGTTGTTCTACAAAGGTATATCGGGCAGAGGTCACATGACACGATTGGCAAAGCCTGTGGCCGCGTGTAACATACCTAACATAATTTGGTATGTTAAGCCGAGAGCTTGTCTGTCGTGCAATTTCTGATTAAAGACCGGTTCAAAAGACAAAGTTTCCACAGACGCCCTGCTTTAGTCAATCGGCATCCGCAATCGGCACATTTCGTCACTGATTCGTCAACAGAAGTAATACAGCCTACTTAATAGGAAGCGCTATATGTATATACATGCGTATACTAGCGCACAAAACGCGTGAGAACGTCACCCAGCTAAGCGCTATTTAATCTGTGCCGTATCTCGCCGTTGTTAATCGAGCTTAGGGTGACAGCCGTAAGCCCATGATTCCCTGCCTGAAACATTTAGAGCTGGTGCTTAGAATTGCCACAGCGCAGTGAGATTGGTGACGCACGTCACTGATAGAGCTGCTGAAACGAAATGCCTTTCTTGGCTGTCTTGGCAATCTACAATTCGGTAATAAAGCCGAACGGCTTCTCAAATACCATTTAAAGAATCGACTGTTCGTACTTTCGTGTCATACTTTCGGAATATATGATCCGTTAAGACCACTGTTTGAATTTTATTTACATTTTTGGAAAGGGAAACATTTCTTGTTGCTACGTCAAGCGTGCCTCAGCAACTTGACTCCGGATGCCGCAGTGCATTTAGCCTTGTGGGATAACACATGGCCCAAGGGAGGCGTTGAAGAGCTCTCTAGCAAGCGCAGTGAGAACTTTTTGTGGACAATCTGTAGTACACGAAATTCTCGATGTATTTTCCGGTTCCATCATTGATTTACAATTTCACTTCTAGAGAAGATGGTGGCGATAGTCGCCTTGCTACCTTACCGTAAACGCTTTATTTTTGTGAGCGGAGGTGCTCTAAGGTCTGACAATTGCGACATCTGGCACATGAGTAGATAATTATAAAAATGTACCCGAGTCTCATCACTTGTAAAGCATTTAACGATCAAAGAAGACCGGCCTTCACGGCATTTATCTTAGATAATTGAGCTTGAAACGCTCTCCTTTTGTCATGTGAAAAATCAAAATGTACCCATCAAACAGATTTGTGGTGAGCCCGGAATGGTTGTTAATCATCGTACAGTTTCGTGTAGAGATGCATATATTATGTTCGACTGTTTGTCAATTGCAGCCATCATACGGGTCACATTTTTGTCATCGGGTGCCGTTTTCAGAAGTCCTTTAACCGTTTTTGACGTACAGGTCAAATGACCAATTTGAAATGTTGTGTGCCATCCACGCACCTTTCTGGGGCTTTATCGTTCTGGTGACGTCTGGATACTGAATGGTCAATGGACGCTCTTCAAAATACGCGAATGCACTTGGTCCTCGTCGGAGGCTGTACAAATAATTGTACGCAGCCCACTATTCGGGTGTGGCTGTTGTGCCACCGACGTGTCGGTTCGTTCACCTTTTTATCACACGGTTGTCTGTGTGGGAGAATCAGCTCGAATTGTTCGTCAGACATCAACAAAGATGGCACTACCTGCCAGTGGGGTGAACTTTACACCACTACGCTGGAAAATGCGAAGCGATATGCCGATATGTATCCTAGTCTAAAAATTTATTTTTTAAAATAGGACTACAATCTTTCTTTTGAAGGTTTGTGCTGACGGTTGTAGTCACCATGGGCTCCATGACCTTATCGAAATAATATTGCGATCATTTGAATAGATGCACAAACGTGTCAAAGAATGAAAAAAAAACTGTTAAGCAGCTGCAGTTTTAACAGTTCTGCAGGGTCATTCGACAGTATTTTATATACACACACACTTATATGTATATATATATATATATATATATATATATATATATATATATATATATATATATATATATATCATTATTTTGTCACATCCGTAACGCCTAAAACAATATGCTGGTGATAGATCTTATTATCATCGTCATCTTATGTTTACTAATAGAATAGGTCTACGATCGTGAACGAATTTTATGGCAAGCATTCGATAAGTAGTAAGCAACGCGTCGCGATCTAGACACAATGCTACCAGATAGTTCGGCTCGTATCGTGCTAGCGCAAAGATGATGTATCCAGATCAAGAAGCAGCCGCAGCTGTAGCAACAGTAGGATCTGAAACAGCAACAATATTTTGATGATGAACAACGACAACGACCGCACATCGCAACAAGAAAGATAGTTGGGCAAATGAGAACGTCAACACCACCACCACCAGCAACATCAACGGCTTGGAAAGTCAATATCGGAGACAGCTAGAACGGGAGGAGGCGGAGAGAAGGCGGGTGTGGCATGGACTGGCTGTGGCAGCACTGCCAGCTGCTCTCTCTATGTAGTATATTTTCGAGCCAATTCGCCTTGTCTCTCGTCGCGCGTGCATAAAATACAACATGTTAGCGTATGCATGCACATATGCACGTAAGTCGGCCGTGGGTATCACGTACATCCGTCGTCTATGATAGTTCGAGTCCGAGAAGATCGTCGGTGTTGTAATCGCCGGACTTCATCGCGAGTTGTTTTCTCACAGCGACCTCGTACTGAGGTAGCATCGCTGAGGTCTTGGCATCAGATACTTCCCTTTATTCCACCCCCACCTCCACCCCCCCCCCTCCACCACCACCGCCACCAGCTGCCGCCAACGCATACTGTCACTATGAACGAAAGTTTAGGCCGCTCGATCAAAATTGACCGACCACGACTGTTGTTACTCATAGACAACAAAACAATGTTAAAAATAAAAAGTATACGCGTTATGTTTTTTCGCTTGGCGTCTCTGACATGGGGGTCGTACGGCACTTACCATTTCAATGCGATATCTATTGAGATTCCCAGAATTGGTTTTAAAATGATATATGTATATATATGTATACCATTTACCATATATAGTTCGTTGTACGAGGTATGGGTATCATTGATAGCAGACAAGAACTATTTCCATATATAATGCAAATACACGTCAATAATTGAGTAGCAGTAAAAATAATTTATGTTAATGTTCTTCAAGGCGAAAAGACTCCAAGTACGTTTAAAAAATTACCTGCTTCCCAAAAAAGCATATTGTATTGCCGTTGTGAAAGTCGCAGAACCATCCATGAAATAGTACTCTATGTACGAAGTTCAGAATTAAATAAATCATGCAGTACAAAGATACATCAATAGACTCCCTGGATGCTACTTTTGACTTGTTTTTGAATACAATTAGCCATATTTTTTTAACAACGATATCAGGTATTGGTCGTATGTTATATTATAAATTTCTAAAATCTATAAAGCTTCTAGACGTGCTTAGGTTTTTAACTCGAAATTCTATCAAACAAGAAAAGAAGGCGGCTTAAACATCAATTGTATAAATTGCAGAGAAATCTACCAAAGGCTTTCGGATTTTTTCTGCAGAAAAACCGTGGAAGAAACTCTATCAAACAATAGACATCTGTCTTTTGATATGACGACCTACCCGCCTAAATGTACAAGCTATTTAAAGCAGGAGTAGCTGGCAAAACATGTAAGCAAGTCCTTGGATATCTTTAACTCTGCAACTGTCTGCTATCTCAGAGTTAATTCGTCATAAATCACCATATGTGGGGTGTGGTTGACCAAGGATCTAACACGTATGGACATATAACATACTTTGGAATGTCTCTACGAACTTGCACGAGGAGTGCACGGAGTATGTGCGTCCGATTGTGACATTCTCAAGCGTGTACGCAGTATCATGCATCTGCCTATCTGGCCCCGACAACGAGATTACTGCACTGCCTCTCTCCAATAAAATGCCGAAAGCAGTTGACAACAGTATAAGTAGCAATGTCATATGCATACTTCATATGAGTAAAAGAAATGTGATGATGAATAACGCAAACACTCGCTTGCTGCTGCCAGGTCATCTGCGTAAAACGTTGACACAGTAGATGTCCTATGCTGTCCTCTCATATTCCAATGTCTCCCGCTCTATAGCAAACACCTAAATTTGACACACGATATAAAGATATCAACCCCATTCCAGCCATGCGGTGCAGATTTTTGTGTCGATAAGCGATCGAGCCGAACTCCGGCCAATATTGGTCTCCGCCTTGTTGTCAATCCCGATTACGTGGTATCATACCGACCATACTAATTCTCCAAATGAGTAAATCTTAGTTTTAAACATTCCAATAATCTGACAGCGCCACACTAAAGCGTTAGGATGTTGCATTTTGAATTTGCTATAAACGCATGGCACAGAAAGATAAAAATATTCCATTCATATTGAGTCTTATCCTTGTTAGCAAGAATGTTGCCGCCGTTTTTTGCCAGAAATTAGCCTCAAAAGTCATTTTGCTGTTAAGCCGCCTCCATGAAACGATTACGCCGCTTACATCGCAATCTACTAAGTATACTTAAGTCCCTTGTTACTTCGGGAAACAGCCACGCAAGTATAAGGAAGCAATGCTTACTCGATGTGTGTTATTTCAACTGACGGCAAAACGCAATTCCTGCTTACGGTGGTTTCTATTCGTGTATACTGATATGATGTTGTTAGGGACCAAACCCTTTGCAGGGGCACAATGAAACTACGATGAAAATTCAGCTATTTGTGGTAGAATTGGGCTGAAATAAAATACAAACAATTTAATCACAATTAAGACATGAGCTTTTGAGGACCATTGTCTGAGCCGGAAGTAAAAAACCCGGGCTACTGAAATTTATTGCAGCTTTGCTAGCTAAACGTTGCGTACGTCAAATTCCAACGCACATTGTGTAACATTCACAACACAATTCACAAGATTCAGTGCACCCGAAGATTTCTCACTTTGTCGACGCTATCTGGGACCTGCAGCTCCAAACGACAGAGGCTGTCGCAACGGAACGCGAGAGATAGCGCTGTTGTGCACTGCTTAACAATAGAACAGGCCAAGGGAAAACATTGCTGTCAATTGAGCTCTCTCCGTTTCTTTACGTTCTGGCATACATTATCGTATATGACCAATACTGCGATGTCGTGTATACTGCAATGTCTACAAATAGATGCTGTCTCACACCAGACAAAGGTGATGCTGTCTATATAAGATAACTCTCTGAAATGTGTAAGTCACAACTGCAGAAATTATTATGCAGAAGTATTATTACGTATATTTTAGATGTCATGACAAAATGCACTGATTGCTAAGAACTATTGGACCTGAAGTAGGCTAACTATTCGATATGGCGTAAATTAGTTATGATTAGCAAACTAAAACTTTGTTTAAGAAGGGTGAGACTGAGAAAGGGGAGTCACTCGCGTTCTTTAATGCTAACAATATCAGTTTGAAATAACCTTGGTAGCTTAAACTTCCTTTTTGGTTTTGTCTAATCGGAATGATGTGGGCCGATCGTATCGCACGAGCAGGATGGCGATATGAATGCGTAACATCAAAACGGAGGTTGCATAATACACTGGGTAAACTACCGAGCTACTCTACCGACAGCTGGTTGCAGTAAGGGGCGCGAGTCATTTAAGTAAACTGTAAAATAAAGCGTCAAGTCAGCGTATTCAATTGACGGTAAGTGGGCAGGTATCTGCTGGTGCCTAAGCAACTTTCATATATAGAAGGGGAAGCGACATTCGCTTTGAGGCATTCTGGATTAAAAATGCGGCCTCATTGACTCGTACTCAATACAGTCGATCGCTCAAAACGTTTTGTTACAAAATAATATGCAGGTGTTCACAATAAAACGTTCAACTTTTAACGTTTTTTTTATTGAGTCAATGATTTATAGTTAACTCAGTCAAAGACGCCTCTTTCTTGTCAAAGTAAGCACAGTAGCCGTTTACTGAGCTTGTATAAGAATTGTTCATTCTTGTGTCATTTCTAACTGTTGCGTGCACACAGAACGGTGTCATGCGAACCTATGCTCTGAAGGGTCAACGCGTTAAGTTTAGAAAGAAGAGGTTTAGGTGTCGCGCAATTATCATAGTTTCCGCAAAACATGGTGCATTGCGAAGCGGCGCGATAATTGCTTACATTAGTTTACACTTTTTTCCTGCGGACCGGAGTGATAATACTGAGCTTGAATGAGTCGAACATCACACCGTACCCAAAATGTCTCTCCAAAATATAATCCTTATGGGCTAAGCCTCTCATAAGCAACAATGCACACGTCAGCAGACAAGAAGACAAGTATGCAATTTATTGCGCACGTATTAATTAACGTATGGCATTTAGTTTAGAAAGGAGTTAAATTAGCCTTATATAAATCTTCAGGCCAACGGCCTTTGCCGCTTTGCCTTCTCTGAAATCTTTCCTAAAAATTATAATAGACGCTCCAGGCGTTCCGCTCGCGTCGTGCGGCGTGTTGGTGTCAATGTTGTTTATACAATTGCTGTCGTACAACTGCTAGTGTTTTTTTTCGTAGTTTTGTGTGTTTTTCTTAAAAAGTGCGATTTATTGCGACTACGATGCTATGTGATATGCAACATCTCCGTGTAGTTGTAAGTAGTCAATCGTTGCTAACAATGCTCTTGTCTATACTGCTAGCAGGTTCAGACTCAAAAAGGGCCATTGCCTCCTCGCTGTTCTCTTGCCGCCGGATCCACTCGTCAAAAATCTGGTTCAACTGAAATAACAACAACAGCAGCAGCAACAACAAAAGCATTAGCGACGACAGCAGGTGTGCATATAACACAGGCAAAACCACAACTAAATATTATCAAATATACGTCCTACTTATCATAATATGCGCATATAATACTCGATGAGTTAAACGTTAGCAGAAGCAACGTCCCGGCAAGGAATCGCAGAGAAGAGCTACACATCTAGACTGTTGGCAAGTGTCCTTGCGTAAAAGCAAAGTCCACATTTCGACTACAAGCGGGACTGTCGGACACTGAATAACGTGTTTTTTTTGCGCAAAACTTTCTACACTGTCAACCTCCCTAGTATTTCACAACGAAACGCAAAAAAGTAAAACGCGATTTGTCGACTTCGTACTTTATGCGATTCGGACTCGTCGGATATTTAAACAATAAAGAAGTTGTCACAATTTGATGTACCGAAGCATGTACCGAATTTTTAACAGACATCCTCCAAGCTAACAGCATACTTTGAAATGATGGCATAGTACATCCATGAGACAAGCGGGCTTATATATGTTTTATGTATTATATGTCTTCAGTCCGCTTATAGCTAGCTGTCTTGCTAGGTGCCGAGGTCTCAAATCGAGAAAAAGAGTATACTTTGGGCGGTGAGTATCAAGGTGACTGATCAACCGATCTTGTTCGGTACGGTTACTGTCGATTCCACTTAAAACAGGCTATGCACTTTTTAGCATTAGTAGTACTGCTATTCAAGCACTTTAAAGTGTGTCATATGCACGGGGCCGGAGGGCAATTTTCCGTCATGACGTATGCCGCAAATGCTAGCAGTTTAGGAAATCAGGCAGCTGTACTTGACACTGTTGATTGAAGCACCTTCAGCTCAGCTGCTTTCAAAGTGGTCCTGTACGCAATTGAGCTTGCCGACGTATATAGATTTCGGTATAAGGTTTATGGAACGCCGCCAGTTGCTGCCTTCATGGAAACCAACATATTGAAAGAGCTATCCAATGAAGCAGACAATGCCAGGGACCAGGACCAGATGACACAAGCATCGACGCGGCCATTCCTTTTTTAGCGTTTCTAAACAGATAAATCCCTTAGGGGGGCAGTTTTACGCGTAGCCCCTTTTAAGCCCTGTAAGGCTTCGTCCTAGTAGCGCCTCAAGTGGCGCTCTACATTTAAGCCTTGACCAGGATTTACCTTAGAGTTGAACTATGAGCAAATACACAAAAGATGCATGTGCCGTATACATACCTATATTAACGATCCACATCCAATCTCTCTCGCACAGTGCAAAAAACACTCTGAGGAAGGCAAAGAAGGTGGCAAACACAAAAGCCAAGATGCACCCTAACGTGCACGGAACAAGTAGAGCAAGACGTAAGAGGCTCATTGTATTGGTCGTCGAATCTATAGTGTTATTTAACCTCACCGGTGTGATTTAAAGCGACTAAATTGTCGCAAGGGCTATATAATATAGTAAAAAAACTCAAAAGACCTTATAAATTACTCAGGCTTTTAAGACCTTCAACACTTCGGCTGCACGTGTCTTTGCTGCACTCCTCCCCTTGACCTAAAAGCAGAGGCAATACAAAGACTATGGCGTAGAAGCCCAGAATGCGCTAATAGAGAAATCAGTGATGCTAAAGGCACAAATACTGTATAGGAGAGCGAATGCGCTGCCATTTCGGATGGCGCGCGGGTACGCGACCTCGTTTCTAACATAAGAGTGTGGTTGAATCGACCCCGCAGATAGGTAAATCACGTTCTGATGCAGGTCATAACGGGCCATGGCGACTTCCAGGTATATCTTTTGAGGTTAGCAAAAGCCTCCTCGGACACATGCGTTCACTGTGACCTAGGTGTGCACCGTGACGCTGTTGGTCTGCCCAGTCTTTGTGCAAGTTAGAATAGAGGCTAGACAAAAAGTATTGGACCGACTAAAATTGAACAGAAAGGTAAGCTCTACGAACTCTCCTGCAGCAAGTCACGGCCAATGCGCAGAACGATTCTTCGATTAGAACTACAAGGAGCAGCTAGAGGTCTGACCCAGCGTGACTTCCTCTCACCAAATTGATAGGCCAAATAAGCATCACTTAGACCAATTGCCATAGGGTCAAACCGGGTCACAATGTGATAGACGAAATAGTACGGAGAAGTATTACTGTGATGATGGCCCTGAACGAGCTGAATAAAAGGAAAACAGAAGAACCAGAGACGCGGGTTTAAAGGCATGACGCTGGCCGCAGCGCTAGTAACTAAAGAAACTGTATAGGTGCTAAAGATAGGACACGGAAACTAGTTCTGCTGGGTTGCGGTAACGGAGAATCGCAAAATCTACTCAGCCTATGGGAGGCGACTATGGGAGTTCCCACGTAGACAGGAAAAAGACAGGAAGACAATGCTACAATTGACCCCCGAAAGGGGCATGTGTGCTAAGTAGCGAAAAAACTGCCTTATTAGAACTGCGAAAAACTTCTCTCACAGGCTAGATAGGAGCAACCGACTCTCGGCGCCGTTTTTTAGCATCAGGAGTCGATAACATTTTGTTATATGCTGCATCCCTACAGAAACGCACTACTACCAGGGCTTAAAGACACCGCCTCTTTACAAAAACATAATTATCGCGCTTAACATCTCACGAGCAAGTCGCACGGCGTCCAAAGCAGCAAATAAAGTCCTAACTAATAACTTCAGTTATTAAAAAACACAGTTTACAACATGAAGCACAGATTCTGTGAAAAAGAACGGCTCAATTTGATTTAGCGTTGCAGTGACTGGCCAAATGTAAACGATGTGTAGTGATATGGAAGTGATAGCATTTAATGCGTGACTACGCAGGAAATGTGTAAAATAATTACAAAGGTCTTAGGATCAAGACTATTAGGATCTAGATTATTGGATAATACTCATACCTTTGGTGTGAAGTGATTTTCCCAATCGCCAACAACACCCTTCCGTACGAAGCTGACCTCACCGCAAATGATCTTCCAGAAAGCATGTCGGGGGTCGCAGAAATTCCTTCGTCAACGATGTGTCTAGCTTATTGAAGCGGAATAGACTGCGTACAAAGGTCGCATTTGCCGCACTTCGAGTGGCGTTCACTGACGTGCAACTCATCAACGCTTCCACCACCTGCAATTAACGCGTCTGTTTATTAATTGCACAAACTCCGATGTCGATAGTGGCGAGCTACTGTGGTAGAGTTGATTAGCGCCCGTTGATCTCAGCGTCGTTTTGTCAGTGACCTCAACATAGCACTGGCACGCTACTATCGACAATAACGTTTCCTCAGCAATATCAGCCTTAGAGGTGATACGACTCATTAGTGATAGACTGTGCATTCTCAAATGTCAGCCGTTTAGTACATAGATAGCTGTTTAAGTTTAATAGATAGCTGTTAAAAGTTTAACGGACATTTTAGGTCGGAAAGCTACATTATAGTATCATTATGACGCCTTGCTTTGGAGTTGATTGTTAATCATACCGGAACCCGCACCTGCCTTTTAATACGCCAACAATGAATGCAATGGCGTCAGCGTTTTTGTTAATATTATAAATTTAAATTTGAGAAGCGTTAAATTACGATATCCATTTTGGCTTTTCGAAGAGTAGCTATTAAAACTTGTCTTTCGTCATTCGCAAATGATGCTGTAATTATTGTTGGGCAGGTCTTACTGAAGTGGCTTATGTGCTTTCGATCGGAAGGCTATCTGACAGTTAAACGGGTGCCCGAATGCTGTCAAGCGTAGTACGCTGTGTCTCGGAGTACTCACTAGCCTAGCTAACACATTAATTCACAAACAGCGTAGATAACAACGTATGTGAAGACGTCATGATAAATGAGCACCTTTACTAAAACACAAGTATCGCGCCCTCAACGTTTCAACAATCTGTTGATAGCCCATCACAAAAGCCACAAGGCAAGAGCAGTCTTGTCGACAGAGGAAAGCTCAAAGCTTCTTCTTTGGTGGTTTCTCAAGCACGTTTTAAAATTTCATTTGCTTCATTTTTGTTTCTGGTTCTGCTATGGGGTTATGGAGGCAACTCTTCAAGTTTTCACGGGGTACGCGCAGGCACGTACAGTGTCACTCAACGAAGAGTAAACAAGACGGTAGAAACAACCAAAACAGATTGCTCACTTCGAATGCAATATTTTTACGTTATATTTACGCGCCGCGTGTATATATGCGCGCAGAAAAACGGGTTCCCTGCTTAGACACAAGATCATCTGTGCAGGTCTTTTCGGCCTCGGCATTCGCAGATATTATACATCGCCACGCAGATGATACTTGTGGCTTATTTTACCCCGTCCGTCTTATATGCATCGCAAACGACCCATCAACCGCTCTCTATGGAACTCGCCCAATCCTTTTAGTACAAATCAAGCTTGAACAGTACGGGCGTTGTGCGTGCTAGGAGAGCTGCTTGTTAGAACTGATTGAGTGCATTTAATACAAGGTTAAAGAAATAACCTAATTAAAACGCAGTTTTTTTTTTGATGATACAAAATGATCTAAAAAACGTTATAATATTAAACATGCTCGTGTCGTCATTGCAAGCTAGTACAAGACAATTGATTTGATATATATATATATATATATACTTATGCGACTGATATTGTATACTATAACTGTAATGTATACTCTAACCTCCTGCAATCAACTATGTTACGTATATATCATCACCACCAATTTATATTGGTATGCATATGTATGATCACCATCATTTTATACCGTAATGCATATTTGTAAATAGGCGTACAGAATCTATGCAGAAGAGTATGAAAGCTGCCCACCTCGTCGTCTCGTACAAGCTCAGCAGCTCTCCCGCCGAGGAACTCGCCGATCTGTACGATGCTTCCCCGAGGATCCTTCTTCATTTTTTCGTAGACTAGCATAAGTACATTCGGCTCATCCTTGACCTGCCACCAGCTGTTCAGGTGGCCCCAATAGCCACCAAAGTAGACCTCGTCTGTGCAAAAGTGCTCTGCGTAGTCTTCGAAGGGAAACCTGCGGACACGACATGAACAAGGTTTAAAGCCACGCACCATCTCTTCACTCGAACAATATTAGCAACACTAGCACCTACTAGCAACGAGAGCTTCGCCATCTACACTACACAACTACCACTTTCTTACGTACAAAAATCGAGTATGCATGCGTTAGACTTACTACCAGGCATAATAATCTGTGCAGTTCGATTCCAATTGAAGCTCTTTCAATGTGCCTAACCTGCTTTTGTATAAACGTTAAGCGCAGCAAGTTGATGTGCTGGCATTTGGCAGTTCATATTAGCTTATATATATATATATATATATATATATATATATATATATATATATATATATATATTGAGAATGCTTTTTAGAGTTCAACAAAGAAGTTAGAGTGTGGTTGATGCAGTGCACCTGAGTGCGTACCTCTTTCGCCAGGGCACCTGATGCAGGTCGCTGTACAGGTGGTAGTTGGAGACGCACACGTCTCGCGGATTGCGAATCACCCATATGTATTTCGAACGTGGGTTAAACCGTGAGGGGTGATACGGAATGTGGGTCTTGTAGAAAACTGGTTGTTTGGAGCCAATAATCGCCTGCGTGCCTTGCAGCTCAAGGCAGGGACTTTTCGACGACAAATCGTTCCATGACCCATTAAACTCGCCTGCAATGGGCCGACAGTAAACACGGCCGACAAAAATGCGTCCACCAACGCACACAAATATGCACAAAGAGCGGTTACAAGATGGACATCCAAGATCACCTAGCAATATCCTGTCGAACCTGTCCACTCAACTTGCATTAACAGCTTGCATTTGGAGCGCGGCTTGGAACTGCTGCCCCCACTCACTAGAGAAAATTCCATATCACTGTTGTTGTGTCCCGACAGTTGTGTCGGGCTACGAAATCGACAATAGTTTTTAAAATGGAGGTAAAAATTGAGGTACATCCGTACTACTACTACTATTACTACGTCGCAAAGGACTTTAAAACGATCACGACTATGCAATTATTATATTTTGAACTTACACATTCAACAATCCAATAAAGACATGCATATCTTCGACAAGCGCTGTACATCTAACCAACACGTCCTCGTAATGGCGCCCGAGCCTTCATACGTCTAATGCCACTACATCAAAGTTATGAATATTTATTTTAAGAACAGCTCACATAATATACATACATATAGTGTCTACGCATATATAGCCAGCGCTCAATGCAAAGAAGTCCACACTAGACCAAAGCTTCTTCTTTAGCGTGCCAATTAATTATGTTTCGGTATTAGTCTTGAACAATGTCTAGATTTAACGAAAAGTTAAAAGCGACTTATACCATACATACCCAAGGAAACGTCAGTAAATTCCTAAACTAAATGCAGTATGAGCTAATAAAGCAATTCTGCTGATATTAGGCAAACACTACCTATTTGTTGTTTTTAATTCATTGTTGCAGTCATTTCACAGAACTGTTCCGAGAGAATCCCTTGTAATGCCACCGGAGCAGATCTACGTGCTACAGTAAACATTTGAGGAGATGATGTGAAAATGATTACACCATTCAAGAGCCGAGCTGCCTCAAGCTGTATACAGGCAAGTCTGAAATCTTATCTTAAAATCGGCCGAGGTAACTAGATTGCAGCAGCTATAGGAGTGGTATAACACTATCAGGGGTTGAGAGTTTTTTGGCCTGAATATATCGGCGTTCTAGGTCGAGAAGAAGGATTGTCGAGCTCGGTAGCGTGGTGCATTCGCGTGTGCATTGCAACCGGATGAGATAAATATGTGCACGGGTTTGATTCCCGCTGTTACACATTTGTAATATACCACACATTTATGGGGTCCGTCTTACGAAACAATGCGACAGCGAATCCGTGGACGTTAAATGTTTCGGTGAGAGTCAGCCCAAAAAAGTTCTTTAGGGGTTAAGGTATCCAGGACCGACACGGTTAACAACATGCTCACTCACTGAGTGGTCGGAGTTCTAAATAAAAAGTGGCATAGTGAAGCTTCAATACAATAAAATTTCAAACTATGCTCCGGTGTCGGTGACTTACTGTACTGTAAAATTGCAACATCCGTTTTGCCCTAGATTTCGATTTTAGTGTTTTCTAACGTTGTTTGAGGCTAATTACATCATCAGCTAAAAAATGTTCTTGTAGATTGCGTAGATGCACTTGCCTCAATGCATTACTAAGTGCGTAATACTACCAATTATATTGTTTCTTCCATCGCCTGCCAGATTCCCCAGTACTTGAAGGCTCTCTAGCAGGTATTTGTTTCAATTGAAATTACTTAAGCATGCCAAATAAAAACTTTGGAAAAAAAGGCCAAAAAATAAAAATAACGATGAGCTGCTTCTCAAAAGGTCCACTGCTTTAAAATCATCACTTGCACTTTTGGTTGCATTTTTAAAAATGACTCATGTCTTCTCTTGTTGAGCGTTTAATGTATTTATCACACATTTTTCCCCGGGTAGTAATAAAGTTCATATTGCGTAATAATTTTAGCAATCAAGCCCACTTATTGTCAGTTAATGTGCCTACCATACTTGGTTGGCCATTCAGACACGATATTAGTAATTCTAATTAGTAGGGGAGGGGGGGGGTGGTATTTTTGCATGATATTATGTCTTCCGATGCCGAAATAGCACTTTTATTTCCAATTGTCTTTCCAAGTTCACCGGTTCTAAACAGAAACTGCTATATATATATATATATATATATATATATATATATATATATATATATATATAGCAGTTTCTGTTTGTGATGCAACTGAGTGCCAATGATTATAGCTGTCGTCTATGGCTAGCAGCCTTTTAACGCACGGAACGCTGTGGACAGACGGGCTTCTTTTACGGAAAGTCACCGTGATTGTGAGCGTTTTGACGAATTCTGTCCGACGTGCTTATACATAAGGTTAATAATAATGAGGGTTTTAGTAGTATTGCGTGACTACATGACCTTGTTGATGACAAAACTGGTCAAGACACCGCGACTTGTGGCAAGTACATTGCCAAGTAAATTGTCGTGAAAACCAGCGGGGTCTGCTTTCGGTACGTTGATATTGTCCTAACGATTAAATGAACACTTCGTAAGTGTTGTCGTCATTGGTAACTAGGTGACAGATTTAGGTCATATTCCACAAGGTAATCGAGTGGCCCGAACCACACACACACACACACATCGATCAAGCACTATTCGGATTCGAGATTTACGTACAGCCTGTGTCGATTGTCGGCAGCAAAAATCTAACTAGATACCACTCGGCCAACGGTATATAATAGATGTGGGCGTTAACAATAGTTCAAATTACGTTTTTAGACTTATAGCAGCCGCAATTCGTTTTTGGTAAGAGCGCGAAAAACAAAATTTGATGTCATGATTAGACAATGTCTGCTGTAAATCTCATTTAAATGTGTACAAGCAAATTGTCTTTGCTTTGTGTTAGAGTTTTCTTTTATGGCAGGGAATCTAGATCTAGTGTACGACAGACTACTGTTAATGCTAATTGCCGAATCCGAGCAATGCGGATAGTTATTTAATTGTCTATCTATAAAATAAACGACGATCGCCTAAATATGTAAGTGAAGTTATTAAGGTTATTAATCATTTTGCTTATTAAGCCAAGGTGACAAGCATCCAACTAATACCCTAAGGGTGCGCATTAATCAGTCGGATCGGAGGTCAGTGGCAGTCCTGTATTAGATTTTGTCTACAGTCGTCAAATGGGCCACCAATAATATGACAATAAAAATACGTCACCACTTATTCGATATCATGAGACCTGCCCTCCCACGAATCGATCATTACAACAGAGCGAGTGTTACTGTAGGGAGTTAACGCATCTGACCAACTTTCTATTGCTAAGGAAGGCGCCCGCAGCGCGCATAAATCGTGCGCATCACAGAGAAACGCGCTGGAAAGAAAGTCATAGTTACTCCCGTAGGCACAATCCCTATAAAATACGTGTACAAGTATAGTTCAAATTTAACCTTTTCAGTTGAGCTGCACTATAGAGCAAACATATTAGTATACGTTTAAAGCAGCAAAAAAGTGTTAGTTATCAATGCCATGTTAAGCAAATATCGTTGACAACTGATGACTAAGTTAGCTGGATTTGACAGCCTCACTTCTGGGTTTTTTAAAAGATTATTGTGCGCGGAGTTACGGAAATTACTGTAGACCTTGCCAGGGTCAGATCAGCGCAAGCTGAGTAGATGCCAAAGCCCATAAATCGCAAAACAAAAAATGGTGTAATGACTAGCGGTCGCGTTAAGATAACAACAGCGTTTATATATATATATATATATATATATATATAGACGATAACAAATTTATATTTGTTTCAAATTTACAGGAAAGCCATGTTGTTCTTATTAAAACAATAACATTTTGTATAACCAGCTTGTCCGTTGTAGCATTATTCTTAATACATACATGCACCGTGCCTATCTATATTAGAGGGCTGACGCGTAACAAGTGTATACGTTTATAGGTGGAATGAATGTCTTCCCCCGTTACCAAACGGATACGTGCAGTTATATATATATATATATATATATATATATATATATATATACAGGGTGTTGCAGGAATATTTGAAGCGCGATATACAGAATTGTAGAGCTCGTTAAAGCAAATATTTTTTTCCAATGGAACATGGTCTCTGAGAAGTCTTGTTTCGGAGTGAGAGCGAAATTACTACAATTTGTGACACTAGTGTTTTTGCCCGATATAGGAGCACAAAATGTGCTGTTGCGAGCCAACCATGCACTTAATCTGGACATGCCCTCCGAAAAATCGTAATTACTCCGCAACCACAGCTCGCATGGACACATGTTTGGTACCAAAATGATCGCGCATTGGCTGAATGTGTCCATTTTGAGCGCTGTGAGTGGTTGTAGGGTTATGATTCTAAAGTATTTGGCGTGAACGCTAAAAAAGAACTTTATTTTTGGCGAATTCACTTTTAAGCGACCATGTCGCGTCTTCTGACCGGCCTTGCATATTCTTCAGATGGAGCAGAATTTTATCACGAACACGATGGTGTGCTTAGTTCTGTCTGAACACGATGGTGTGCTTAGTATGACTGGTTGTCTCGCAACAGCACATTTTGTGCTCCTATGTCGGGCAAAAACACCAGTGTCACAAATTGTAGTAATTTCACTCTCACTCCGAAACAAGACTTCTCAGAGACCATGTTCCATTGGAAAAAATATTTGCTTTAACGAGCTCTACAATTCTGTATATCGGGCTGCTTCAAATATTCCTGCAACACCCTGTATATATATATATATATATATATATATATGTGTGTATATATATATATATATATATATATATATATATATATATATATATATATATATATATATATATATATATATATATATATATATATATATCGGCGTGGTTGTGCGCATTCACATAATGGAGGAGCTACAAGAGATTATCAGACTTTTAACTGCGGAAGCTGTTCAACCGGCCGATATTCATTGCCGGATGGTAGCCATGCACGGGGAAGACTGTGTATCCAATTAATCAGTGAGAAAGTAAAGTAGTATTCCTGGAGAGCGGCAATGTTTAAGTAGTTGTCTTATTTCTCTAGATTGAATAATGTCCAGAGACCAGGCTAGGCAAACACTGTGATCACGGTCAAACTCATCGACAAGGTAAACGACCTTGAAAGTAAAAAGTAATCGGCGTGTTACAATGCGGATGATAGCATGCATTTTCACTCCACTGAAAAATTCAAGCTGTGCCTTCAGCAGACAAGATGAAGCTCCCGTCTCATTAAAGTCCGACATTCATCGAATTCCTAAAGCACGGAAAAACCATACAAGTGACGTGTACTCCGAGACACTCCGTAGCCTACGCAGAACTATCAAGAGCATACGGCCGGGGCTGTTTACGGAGGGAGTGATTCTGCTCCACGATTACGCGGGTCCACGCGTTTCCAGGCTCACATAAAGCAAGTTCAAGTGCAGGGACAGATTGAACATCCGTTCTACGGCCCAGACATATCGTCCTGCGATACATCTTAGTTTAGTTGGCTAAAAAACATCTCAAAGGGAGGCGCTTTAACTCGGACGACGAACTGAAGGACACAGTAAAAAACTTGCTCTTTCCCTAGAAGCAGGAATTCCGGGAAGCGGGGATTCGTCGTCTCGTGAAACAGTGCGATAGTTGTGCTCACGCCTTTGGTGATCGCTTTTGATAAAAGACTTCAGTTATACCTACAGTGTCGTTTAGTACCCTTTAAGTACTTATTAGACTATGTAACATTGTCCCGATATCGTACGACAACAAACAAAAATATAATACTAGCATGAATACTAGCACAGTTTCCATCACTCAGCCAGAAATAACTGCCTAGGTTGCTTGAATAAACCACCTTTCCAATGACACAAAACGTATGACTTAAAAACAACTCAATGCGCATAAATATATCGTCACCACGAATACAAACACAGACAAAATATAACAACCTTCACGAGTTTCCACATGAGCGCCCGCACATCCATATAGAGATACATGCCGTAACAGGCATAAGACAGATCAAACGCACATATGTAGATATACAATATATCCTATAACTATAGCGACAGCTTTATCAAACAACGACTAATAAAATAGACCCCTGATCAGATCCCTGATTACTCTGACAATATGTCTTGGATTATGGGGATATGATTAAGGTAACACGGAGCAAAGAATAGAATAAAATCATATGTATTGGAGATTCAAGTGCTGCGTGCACGGGCCTTCAGTCTTACAAACTGTGCTGTACAAACCTTACAAATTACCATTACAACCTTACAAATTACAATACACAGCATTATTTAAATAAAACGCACTTAAAAACACACATATATATATATATATATATATATATATATATATATATATATATTAAAAAAACTGAACCGTACGGGGCGAACCTGTGGTACTGGTCAGCGACTACCGTAACTCACGAAACTGTAATCGAGTTTATAACTGTAAAAGTAGCAGTTTAATTGTCAAGGAGCTGCCGTATCATTCTTACTGACCGTTGTACTCTCCTTGGAGAACATTGCTTTGATTTCAATTATTCACTTTATACGTTGCCTGGACGAGCGGAAATAAAAGCAAAACATAACCTCCTGTAGCTAGATTTGCATAAACCTGGATTATCAGGCAGCTCGATCCCGGTCCATAGAAAACTAAATTTCCCTGAAATTATTTATAGCCTGAATAGACTGGACCGTACTCCGGGACACCGCTTGCTCTGTACTTCAGAAAACCGTCCCATATTTATCCGTGTTATTCCAATACAAATATTTTTTTGGGGCTAAGAACTAAACCCGCGCAGGGTCGTTGTTTCCCTGCAGCACATAATCGGCTCCCACCGGCCTAACGTAGAAACACACTGGTTGGCAAGACTCGGACGAGAGATAACAACGAGGGTGATCTACGAAACCGACAAGATCAGAAAATTCCAAACATCTCCACCGAACAGCCTAAGTCAAAAGCAAGTTATTGCCGAACAGGCAGGTCAAGTATATATTCGCAATACTAGTAAATGCATTGTTGAGTAAAAGTAGTAGTAGAACCAAGGTGTTGCGCTAGTCGTGTTTGTCACCTACCGATGTGTAGCCGATTCGATCCCGTTTGTTCGATTTGATTTTCTTTAAGCGATGCTTACTGAGAACAAATGATAAACCATACCGCTGAGATTCAGCGACCAAACGGAGTGTTAAGGGGAAACTCTAGATATCTCAATATTTCCGCTTAAGCTGCTTCTCTGAGCGCTTATGATATCAAATATAAGTGACAGGTGTATTTGGAGAGACACGTCAAGCGAATAATAAATCCAATGCATATCCATGTATATATATATATTTATGTACATTTCTACAGGTCTCTCTCTTAAGTAGTGTGGAACCCGACCTCAAATCATACCCAATAAACGCACATTTTTCTTACGCTTTACTCTCTGATAGCCTACATTTCTATAGAACAGTTCTAAAAGCCGTCAGAAATGGCGAGCGCCCTTTTAGGTCAATTGCCTGGAATCGTCCACGGATCCCGCACATGTCCAACACTTGCGAACCTGTTCATTCAAGCTGTGCTTACTTTTGGCCGCTCTCTCAAGCACTGCCAAAAGTGTATGACCTGCAGTGCCCCCACGCGCCTCTAGGCAGAACACGCGTTCACCCATGGAGCTCTTCCAATTCGGAACAAGTGCCAGTGGAAGTGCTTGTGTCCTATGAGGATCTGAGTTAGGTTTGTAAGTAAGGTCGCCTATTGGTCTTTCTGTACACGTCTTAATATCTGACAGCAGTACGCGCAAAGACCCTCCAGTACCTCCGGGGTGTGGCGTCTCACTCAGCCTGCCATGTTGCATTGTAATATCCCAGGGGATCGATCCTGCCAGTACCAAAGCAGCATTCGTGCTGACTGTGTGTAATTTTTTCGTCTTGAGAGCCGCCCATACCTAAGCTGGCGCGCTGAATATAGCTACTGATTCCGCAACTGTCACCAGCAGTATCCTCGGGCGGGCTTGTGGGCCATGAATGTCAGGTGGTACGTTAGCTGTTGCGCCAGACTGTTTTGGTTTCTTTTGCGCCTCGAGGTAAGGAGTATCTGGCATAATTTTCTGTTCTGAGCGTCGAGCTGTAGTGAAGAGTATTGTTTTGCCCCTTCGAGCCAGAATAAATCTCGCTGCGATAACCCACCATGGCGTCAGGTATACAGCTTTCTTCATATTCAGTTCAAGCTTGTCGACAGTTTTAGCTGGCAGAACTATGACAAGATCGTCGGCATATATATATATATACATATATTCAGCTAATATTTACAATTGTGTTCAAACAAACGTGACAAGTATTACCACCCGTAACACGATTATACGACAAGTCGCTGCGTTGTCCAACTGTGTAACGTTTCCGCGCTTACGAAATGCCTGATGTCGTGACAAATATGTACTGCAAATCATGGTTATTATTATGCCAAACCGTGACTGAGCATTTCCGTTAAAAATTAACAAATTAAAAGGTATATATACAACCATACTATTTTCCTCTTGAAATATTTGAAGATTATTATTATTATTAATATTATTATTATTATTAATATTATTTCTATGCTATTTTTGTTCACGTAGAACGTGTTGCGACTACTGTTACGTTGTTCTTGTTGTTGTTTTGCTCACGGTGCGACCAATCCATAGTGCGTACACCATCAACGTAAATACCCCACTAAAGGAGTTACTTGGCCAACCCAGATACATGTTTGTGTGTATGACTCTTTGCTCAAAAAATGTGTGTCAGTAGGCTTACCTTGTCATAAAGATTATGGAGATAAGTATATTTCTATACATACATATGTTTTCCTATTTTTCGATGTTTGCGTGGGATACACTTAGTCATAAACATTTTCTTATATATATATATATATATATAGACAATTAGACAATGTGTATCAACAGTCTTCATAAATCTCGTGGAATGATATATATATATATATATATATATACATAAATCATCACGCAGAGCTGAGTCGACACTGTTGTGACTAGACACGGGTAGCCTGCTGGTCGAGTTGCTTAACACCAGCAAGGGCTCACCAGGTAGGCCAGAGATCTGTGAATCGGTAGCGGTAACACCAATAAACTGCGCAAGATAATCAGCCTGCGACACGATTCTAATCATCATAATTATGGCTCAAAAATATATTTAAATAAATAGGTAAGGGTCACTTGATAAGCTAGATAAAGTTAAAAGGTAACAAATTACTTTTCATTTCTTGACTTAATCTCTTTAGAGCTTAATGCATTTAGCCTGAGAGGAAGTTGGAAGCCCGGAAGCAAAAAAGGAATAAAAATACCTACCCAAATGAGTTTAGTATGTACGTGCATCATGTGTGCACGTGCGAAATGTGAAACTGATCAATTCACGCATTTTGGACGCACGCCTGTGTGCTTTCCATACGCAGATGTAGAATATAGAAAAAAACGAGTGAAGGACGATATTATTTCATAGATAATAGAAGGCTTAGCGTCTACTGGGGCATGCTTTATCGTTGGTGACCTGAATTCGCCACAGCTATCGCGCCTCCAAGACTAGCTGAGTCACGCTTCAAGTTAATCTTTTTGTCGCGGTAGCCGTCCAAGGCTATCAAGAACACATATCAGCGAGCCAAGCAGAGACGCATAGAGAGAGCATGAGTAGATGCATTCGCGATTGCCCCCGAGGGTAAACTCGTAAAGTCATCAGGTACGTTGATCGATTGACTTCAGTGTACTACTACTGAAGTATATATATATATATATATATATATATATATATATATATATATATATATATATAGTTAGAGTTAACTGTATACGCTAAACTGCCACATCTAAAATGGAAAAGTTTAAACATTTTTAAAAGAACACATATTTTTGGGAATCTTGCAAAATGCAGAAAGCTGATAAGATATGTTCTCTTGGCACAACTACCAATAATCTTCCATCGATTGACGCGATTCTGAGTGCAACAAATGCATATTGCATCAACTTAAGACGTGTTTTTAGTGTGTACTTAGTGATAAACTGTTTAATATTAAACTCGCCATAGTGCATCAAAAATAGCTTTGAGTTTAGCGCTAGAGCTTTTGTAGTGCTAAGCTTAGGCGAATGTGTGTTTTCGACAAAGGGGGCAGGTTCCTGCAAAGCGGCGCTGTTGTGACTATGACCTGCTTTTGCAATGTTTAAAATAGCACAAACTTGGTGTTTTTAGTATCGGCAGCTGACACAATTTATTCAAATGTCCCAAAACCTTATACACGTGTTGTTACGAACGGAACATCTCTCTGCGGTTTAGAAAGCTTCACGCCGAAAACCTCGAATGTGCCATCATCAAATGAGATCGTCTTGCAAAAGCTTCCAGTCAAACATGTTAGTAGAGTAAAGTGTATGCGATAAGGAACATGTGAAAATATAAGGCCAACCCTTAAGGTGTTTTGTTACAATAAAAACATACTCTAATATACAAATATATGTAATGTAATGTAATAAATGTACAAAATACAAACATATTGTATCAAAACAAAGCTATTTAATAACTAAGTTATCTGTTTTCACCCAGCTGTTCAATATTTCTTTATAGAATTAATATTTCTTGTAGTAAAAAGAATATTGCTTTTAGTAGAACATTTCTATTAAAATCGTAAATCTTTTGCTAATGGATATCCAATAAATCGCAACAGAAACTGTAGCATGAACGTCTGGGATGTGTCGGCGAATCTGGAAAGTGCCCAACGAAATGTCATCCTTGATTATTTTGTTTTTTTTAGAAGCAGGAAAGATTCACATGAAGCTGCGTGAGAGTAGCCGTTTTTTAATGTTTAGCAAAACACCTTTCTAAGCATAGAAATTACTACGTGCTTTGTAAACACACCTACAACTGCTGCATCATACATTTCGGCTGCAACGCTAGTAAACAGTCATCAAAACAGTCATGCAACGCTCTCCCATAGCAGCAGAAGCCTTTCAGGCTTTGGTAAGTGCATCAGGTCAACGTGCTCACTACCGTGTTTTCAAACCATTTCGGCAGGTGCGTCTGACCACAACATCAATATGTGACGGCAATATCACATCAATTTTAAAATATCTTTATTCCATTATAACGATTGTTATTTGGCAAGACGCTCGCTAGGCGTTCAGTTGTTATTAGCATTAATGGGAGCGAGCTCTTTTCGCCGAAGGTCATTTTTGTACAATGTTAAAGAAATGGTTGGGATTTCTAGACGTTTTGATACATTTAAAAATTCTGCTGAGATCTGCTTTCAAACAGAGTTCCGATATAGTTGGAAAATAAATTAATTCTCCATGAACAGTAGTACACCGTCTGCCCTGTAAGTACAAGAAACATCGCAAATCTTCCCAAGTAGCTTCATATCTCACAACAGTTGTGGCGATAATATCACAGAACAATACGGCACTTTTGAGATAATTCATGTATTGTACAACTGCTCATAACAGTAGTAGTCTTTTTATTACAGCCGGACGAAGGCTGTTTTTATACGTGTCGTAATAACAGATAACCAAAAGGGTTCCGGAATGTCATCGTTTGCCAACGATTTATAATAGATAGAACAAAAAGCTCAAAGACAACAACGGGGACAATCTACGATACCGACAAGAACAGAAAAATCCAGAACACTTTCATTGGACAGTCTCGAACAGGTGGAGTCGAATGTGTAATTCCGTAATAGTCGTCATTGTAGTCGCAGCTAGTCGGAGCAGAGACTTGGTTGTTTTAGCCATGCAGGCGGACCTTTTCAGGACTCGCACGGCCTCTGTTTTGTGGGTGTCAAGGGGGCTTAGTAACCCCCAACACCGTGATCCAAGGTCGTCCGGTCCGCGGCCGGATTGACACAGTACAGACACGTTTTCGCCGTCGGCCACGCCATTGCGATCGATTCGGCTTCGTATCGGCGTAACAGCGCTTGCTGCGGTGGAGGCTCCTCCCTTGCTGCTGCTCTGTCTGGGCTGCTAGCGAGCAAGTTGCTACTGCTGCCATCTTCCTAAGCAGGATACGGCAGGATACGTGTTTTACGTCCTTGTTTCAGCCTACCTTCGTCGAACGTGAATGATCTCCGCTGGACGCCACAAAAGCTGCATGCTTTTAGCTTGTTTTTGACCCCTATTAGTTGTTGCTAGTGTTGTTGTTGTTGTTGTTGTTGTTGCTGTTGTCGTTGTTGTTGTTGTTGTTGTTGATGCTGTTGTTCTTGTTGCTGTTGTTGCTGCTGTTTTAGCTTTGGTTTTCGTTATTGCTGTTCTTAAAGCTGTTGCTTTTGTTGTAGTGCCACGACCTGAATTGAGTGGCGCGTGTAATATCAATGTAGCAAGCAACATTCTGTTACAATGTGGTCACTGACGATGACGCCATTCTTGACCACGACGACGCCTCGCTTTACGTCGTTGCCACCAGATATTTTAGATAGAAGAGTGCAACCAAACTGTGTTGCAGCTTTTCCATCACGTAGGTTCCGTACTAATCAAGGGAATATTGTAGCATTGTATTGTGGGTTGTTAAACATTGTGTTTTAATCTAACTGACGGTCACAGCATAGCCTACCGTGATTTGGTATGATTGGTACCGAGCAAGATGGCTTAGTGGCAAAGTCTTTGCCTTGCATTCAGGAGGCCTAAGTTCAAGACCTAGACCTGCCACCTTTAAATTGGTTTGCACGGTTCTAATTTAGACAAGGTAAATGCCGGGAGTAGATTTTAAATTAGCCATGACATAAAATAAACCATGCACGGGCACGACACAGTATGTCATCTTCATTTCTTCTCTGACGAGAAAATGCTTTCCGTAAAAGCAAAACTTCACTGTAGGAATGACCACACTAGCTACGTGATGTCCTTGACTGTGGAAAAAGCAAATGTCCGGCCAGTGTTCACGAAAGAAGTTAACTTGCGTGTTCTATAAACTGTCGAAAACCGCGAATACATAAAGTGTCTAAGGCATTACCATGCGTTTTTCAGCCATATAGCGCTCCCGCTTATACCAACACTATTTTCTGACTGACTCTCAGCCAACATTTAACGTCCGCGGGTTTGCTTTCACATTGAGCCTTGTAAGTCGGACCCCATAAATACAAATGTACAACGGTGAGAATCGAACCCGTGCACCTGGGTGTCTCCTCCGGTTGCGAGGCGCAAGCGAATGCACCACGCCACCGCGCACGACTCCAGGTTATACCAGCCGTTTAGTACTAAAAGATGTGACCTCCCACCCATGCCTGAGCATGTGAGCATGTTTTGGAGCAACGAGGTATGGCCGCTGAACCGCCTCGATTTGAATCTGTTGGACTACTATGTATGGCGCGTGATTGAGCGGTCTCATACGCTAACTGCCGCTATTAAAAAGCGATCCAACATCTAGAAGGGTCCTTTTGATATGACCTCGTATGCATTTTTTTGGTACGGACCTCGAATTGAAAAACTTGATCAGCGTGAACGGGGGTTAGATTGGATGAAATGTTTTTAAGAGACTCCACTGTCGATTTACGCGAAAAAAATACACCTAATAATCTGTTTTTATTTGGGAACGGGCGGGAAAAGGGGCGATAAAGTACACGCCGCTTTAAACGGTGGACCCTGTGTTGGTATATATACAGGGTGTGACTGAAAGGTTTTTAGAGCGATGCATGGAGTTGAAAAGCTCGTTAAAGCAATTTTTTTTCAAATAAAACATGGTCTCTGAGACGTCTTGTTTCGGATTGAGAGTGAAATTACTACAATTTGTGACACTGGTGTTTTTGCCCGACATAGGAGCACAAAATGTGCTGTTGCGAGACAACCAACCTCCTAGTCCTCCTAGAGAGAAACTAAGCACACCTTCGTGTTTGTGATAAAATTCTGCTCTATCTGAAGAATAAACGGCCGGTCAAAAGACGCGACATGATCGCTCAGAAGAGAATTCGCCAAAAATGAAGTTCTTCATTCACGCCAAATACTTCAAAATCATAACCCTACAACCACTCACAGCGCTCAAACGGACATATTCATTTATGCGAATTTCATGACGATCATTTTGAAACCAAACTTATGGCAATGTTGTGGTTGTGGAGTGATGACGATTTTTCGGCGAACATGTCGAGATTAAGTGCATGAAAATGACGCGCTGCGGCTGTCGCTCGACACGTCGGCGGTAGTAAACGTCGCCACACAGTCATTTTACATGCACTTAACCTGGACATGCCCTCCGAAAAATCGTAATTACTGCGCAACCACAGCTCGCATTGACATATATTTGGTACCAAAATGATCGTCGTTGCCCATTGGCGTGAATATGTCCGTTTTTAGCGCTGTTAGTGGTTGTAGGGTTATGATTTTGAAGTATTTGGCGTGAACGTTAATAAAAAACTTCATTTTTAGCGAATTCTCTTCTAAGCGACCATGTCGCGTCTTCTGACCGGCCTTGCATATTCTTCAGATGGAGCAGAATTTTATCACGAACACGAAGGTATGCTTAGTTTCTGTCTGGACTGATTGTCTCGCAACAGCACATTTTGTGCTCCAATGTCCGGCAAAAACATCAGTGTCACAAATTGTAGTAATTCACTTTCACTCCGAAACAAGACGTCTCAGAGACTATGTTCTATTTGAAAAATATTTGCTTTAACGAGCTCTACAATTCAAGCACGCTTTAAAAACCTTTCAGTCACACCCTGTATATTAATATATATATATATATATATATATATATATATATATATATATATATATATATATATATATGTTTGCAACGGTAACGTGTTAGACCCTTCAGTGGCACAGCGAGTGCTTAAGGCTTAACTGCAACGAAAATTAACCTAAAAGTTTACGGAAACTAATGCATCGGCATTACCATAAAAATGTACATTAAAGAGAGGAAAAAATGCCACCAGGGAGTTGAACGTACGCGGCGAACAACTAGCTCCCCCAGTAGTAAAGAGGTACATATCGACCGGAAACGTTTTTTACACGCTCCTCTTCTGAGTCGCTGCAAAACGGTATTCTATTATTTGACCTCCTTCCTACAGCGATAAATCGGGAGTACTGTGTGACACTCTCGGACCAGCTTAAGGAATGCATCACTCCGGCCCGTGATGCAGAAGAGAACAGTGTTGCTTCACCATGGCAAACTTACGCTAAATATAACTCCCAAATTGTCAATCATCCATCATATCCTCTGGACTTGATCCCGCGCGTCTCAATAAGTGTTTCTCCAGAAACAGATATTAGAGCAACAGTGATGTGATAGGCGCCCCATACAAGCATTATGTGTCTAAATACTCTGAATATTTTGCTCATGTGTTTAAAGGCTACTGGGAATCGTTGAGCTACGCGTGCTAAGCTTTGGGGGGACTATAGTGAACTTGCATGTTTTAACCTTTTTCACCCACCTGGTATATATATATATATATATATATATATATATATATCGCCCAAACACACACAAATCGCCCACTAGGCGCATTGGCTTAACTAACCCATTGTGATACGTGTAACAAACATATATATATATATATATATATATATATATATATAATGAATTATACGGAAAATAAATTTGAGCACTAAAACTTTCTAAAAACCATACAAATATCAATAAGTCTCTATATATATATTCAGTCAATATTTAAAAGTCCCGGCATTGACAGCCTGCATAACGTGCCCGTAAAGCGCTTCTTGAGACTGACTTCTGTCTTTGGCGTTTGTTATCATCTGAACACAGACCTGGGAATTCCAGAATACACGAGTCTCCCGAGAACCTCAGGGCTCACACCAGGACGTCACTCAGAGCGACCTGTAACAACGCCGGCTCGCCCAAGTACAAAATAGTCCGTGATATCCAGACGCTAGTACCAGGTCACCAGATGAACAGCTGTGCTCGCAAACTGGGGGAGCCTTAAGCGTAACTCCACGCCGATTTTGGCAGAAAAAATAGCCAACATCGAGACGCTGGGCAAGGCGCACAAACAGGCACCCCAAACTTTTGATGGCACCGTGTTAAGTTTCGCTCGTCAATATCGTTGTCGATAAGGGTGAACAGCATTGAGTTCTAGAGAGGTGAGGCCTCTTTGTGTAGAGCCTAACAACCTTTAGGAGCCCTACACTAAGCCTAACAACCTTTAGGAGCGTCCGAGAGGGGAGCATCATTGTGCTCCAGCAGGTGAGTTAGGGAGAATTCAACCAAGCGCGAAACTGATTTTAAGGAAAAAGACCTAAAATGCGGCGGACTTATTTGCCAGCGGTGAACGTAGAGTGTACAATGGCTGGACCTATACTCGAAGTAACATATATATATATATATACGCTACCTCGACGGCAGGTCGTGCCATCGTATACTCGACGGTATATTTATATATACACATACATACACCCTTCTCCATACCTTTGGGGTATGTAGAATTGTTAAAATATGACGTATTTCTAATAAAATTGATTATTAGAAATCATCTTGAAACTATAAAAATGTCGCGGGTAGGGTTAGCGGGTATCACTTCTCAATCCATACAGTGCTAGAGAATCAGTCGCTCGATAGAGAAACCAAACATACCAGCATATTTGACAAAATAATCAAGGAAAACAGTCGTTTTAAAGAGAGTTTATAGAATTCAAGATACTAGAAGTGTCATTTTTAGGCGTTCGGGAAGGCAATCTACTACTAAATGCGAAATATATAATGTGCATCACGAAGTATCGGACACTACAATTTAAAAAATCGGCATTTCAACCATTCGGAGATTCCGAGAAGTTCGGCATTGTTTTATATTGGGAGCCAATGTAATATTATTAGTACTACATCATGAATTATTTTGAGGAAACTAGACACTTTGTAAGTCGATTTGCGGAAGATGCGGCTCTAGAAATAAATTATTACAAAGGCTAGCCATCAACATTCTTGACAACATTTGAAGGCGCACTTGGTCATCGGTGGTAAAAAAATACGGCGCCCGTCTTGACCACAACGATCTGGCACACAAATTCATTTAGCAAAAAGGATTGGGAAAGATACGATTTAAAACTGTGATAGAAACAATTTGCTTGCATGGTGAAGGGGTGTAGTCAGCAGTTGTAACTGCACCTAAAAAACGAGTTCCCTTTTTATGCTCTGTAACATCAGGGTTTATAATGAACAAAAACTAAAGTAAAGACAGAAAAGTTTCTCTCGGAAAAGCGTTGCAGAACTCGCTAAAGGCGTCATCGGTGAATTACACGTCTTCCTGGACCAATAAAAATTGAGCTTTCTTTAGGATGGATGGCAAGTTCTTCAGGATAAAAGGCGAATCACACTGAAGCATTTATGGGTGCAGGGGGAAGTGTACACAGACCGACAGAACAGGTGAGGGAAGTTAAGACTATTTTATGAAATTGCAGTGGACATAGCGCCACCGAGAGTTACGGCGGTATTATGTTAAACTTATTTGTGTGGAACTGGCGGCAAGGTCTGACCGAGCGTATTTTGTTTGTCAGGTCCCGTTGGCAGCAATTTAGCGGACCAGCAAGGATTGCAAACCAGCTGGTGAAAGCAGTACGCTAGAAAGTTATCTGTAATAAGTCTATTGGTACGCTGATAAATGAGTAGTCAAAAAAGCATATAATAAGGACACATGCAGAAAAGTACTTATATTAAAGAATAATAATAATAATAATAATAATAATAATAATAATAATAATATAATAATAATAATAATAATAATAAGCTCAGGCGAAGCAATGTCCGTATACACGGTTATCGCGCCCTGTATGTAAGCACTGCCCTATAAAACAGGGGAACTGCTATAGCACTTTGAGGGGATTTTGTCAGAAAAGCACTCTATCTAAAAAGCAAAAATTAGGTATGACGGTATTTTAAGTCAACAGATGGTATGAGGTTAGAGGAAGATGACAACATGAACTTTTTCAATGGAAGACACAATAGAGTCCATTAGAAACGCGCCAGTTGGATTAGAGCGATTTAATGAGGAATTCACACTTGAATGACCCGCTAGAACTTGTTCCGTGGTTTAGACAGAAATTTGTTTGTGTTTCGCGCACATTAACTTAAGAAATAGTATCGTTAGACACAAACCACTAAAAATAGAGCGTTTAATACGCGCAAAATGCATTAATTTAATATCAAATGAATGCTTATCTTATCTATAAATGCGAATATACTATTTTTGTTTACCTTGACATGTCGGAAAAGCATCCAATACCATGTTGTGAGCAACGTATGACAATACCATGTTGTGAGAAACGTACGACTCGTGCTGCAAAATAAGACATTGTCGTGCATGCGCGCCGATTGCATGCGGGTTCTCATTGGCCCATCAGTCAAATGTTGAATGCAATGAAAATACACTTCATTGTAATTTTAATGCACATCACACACAAAAATGGAATAATTTGTTATTTGCTGATGTAAATAGATGCATTCGTTTTCGCCCCACCCCTTGAGTCCATCAGGTCTGTTGAGATTGATTGACCCCGGTTGTACCGAAACTTGCTACTTACTAATCCCGTCCCGCGTTCGCGGTACATTGGCATGGCCAAATAGCACTGCGTTAATTAGTGCGCTATATATATAAGCCCTTTATCAATACCAGGTATCGTTCCCTGCAAACTGTTAGGGTCAGTCATTGGTGACAAAACCCACGAGAATGCTTACTTTTAATCGCTCAGTACTCAAGCAACCTCCTTATTGTCCAGGACACTCTACGGTTTAAACATTCACCAGATTCAGCATGACTGGGCGTTGTGCTCTCATGGATGGACGTGGCATGTTTCCATTCCAAGTCGGTCTTCGAATGTGAATGAACTGTTCGTATTAAAAATAATGATACGTTTTTTATAGGTTCCAATGAGACATCTGGACATGCCCAGCGAACTCTACTTAGCACGTTGATGTTTACTTTCTACACAAACTCAATAAGTGATATCTTACTACCAGGGTGTCGTCTAAAAATATATGCCGACGACTTTAAGCTATGCCGCTACTATAACTTAGTCAAATAATACAAATGCTTTCTGACGTGCCTTAATATATTTTCTTTCATTGGACGCAGCTGTCTCTTGAATACACATTGGTCACGCAAATTGAAATCATGGATACACCATATATTAGACAGGCATTGTGGAAGCCTGTGAAAGAAGTTCAATTGCTATTTTTATCTATTATATTGCCTTAGTGCACAATTTGGTAGTGCTAAGTTAAGACAGCACAAGGCTTGGCTTTTTAGTATTAGCACATACTACAAATGAGCAAATAGTGAGCGAAAAGTTAATAAGTTCAAAATTACGGAAGCCGATAAAGCGACATACTGGGACGCGTCCGTCAAATTAAGAGCAGCGCCATCGTACGTGCCTCTGGAAGTGGGAGTGTCTTGTTAAGTCTAAAAAACACAGTCGCTGTGCCCTACTCTCATAACCACAAACCACATAGGAAATGAGTTATTCGACGCACGGCCGTGTGCGCATCGGGCGACGTCATCGCAGGCCTTCTGCAGAAATTCACAGTTGTCATCGTCGATCATTCGTGTTGCTGAACTGGAAGGCGGCGGTAAGCCAGCCGATAGACCTCCAAAACATAGCCGACAGGCCTCTAAATACACTCGCCGTCAACGATCTAGTAGAGAACGGCAAGGCCACACCCGGCTAAGCAGCTAGGTTTGCTAAAACAGCTTAGGTTTTGATGAGAGTCCGTCCGCAGTTACGGAACAATTTGGCCTTAGTGATTACAGCTTCTAATCGATCTCTGCGGCACGAAACGATAATCGTCAGAGACGGTGCTGAGATGCCAGCTACAGCAGCATCACGCGAAGCAGTGTCGACACGCTTCACCGCGGCCCACTGAAATGCAAAACGACTAACCTCCGACACGCCGAAAAAGTCGTACACCTCCCTACAGCTGTTGAAACCGCATATATATTTAAGAATTTTTTTGGAGTTCTCAATTGTTGAGAGACGACCTCTTCCCGTAAGCAAGACCTGGTGAAATATTTCGATACAGTTTTTTATAGTCAGGCGATCACGCAATTTACGGACGGCAAGTATGGAGTTACTTCGAGCTCCAAGACATGCAAGACAAGTACGGAGAACGACGGCCGTCGATGTAGATGGTACACAGCAAAACATAATATATATATATATATATTCGTCGAATTCAGCGTTATTGATTGCATACGTAGCAAAACGTATTTGGCGAAAAAAAACTGGCAGGCATTTGGTCATGGTGCAAACTTCTACATGTGTAGGAACGTGTGTACACAAGCGGCAAATAGCATGATGCTATTTGCGATATATGTATCATGGCGGCGCCAAGAATCGATTGTTTCGCTGATCCGCGAGACGGTTTCTCGCGGTTCTGCTGAGGCTTTAGCAGCTTGGTTTCGCCCGCCTAACGCATATGAGCTTATGCACTTGCATTCATATATGTGCATGTAAATAAATAAGTGCTTAATCAACTAAGTCAAATCGCTGAAATAAACCTGTACTCATGCGTGCGAAAGGATAAAGCATCCTCTACATGGACCAAAATGCTCGTTTGGTCCTTCATCAAACATTTGTGGAAGTTGATCTCGTGCAGTAAGAAAAATAGTCTCAAGGTTCAATTTAAACATTTCTGGAGGGTTCAATTTGAACATTTCCCGACGGACGGTTGTTTGCTGAAAATTTTAAATGTTTAGAACCAACTGTTTGGCTGCCAGTCTTATGAATATAAAATATTGGTCGAGGGCTGTTACGAAAGATCCATAAAGTATCTCCGATTGCTACGGCAGTTAATTTGCCGCCAGATCGAAACCACCAAGGTTTTCCGGTTGTTTTGCTCAGAAGCACCATTTACCGGCTTCATAAAGGCCAAATTTTGCACAATTCGGCGACGGAATTTTATTGTTTGAATTTAGTTTTTAAAAAAAGTGCAGATCTTTTTTTCTAATTAGGAATCCAATATTTAGATCCGCCTTCGTACATAGATACATATATACGTAAACCTCAACTTAAATCAGCAAATCATAGGCAAGATTGCCTTGAAAGCGTATGTGTTGCTCCGGGATTAAACCCGAAACTCCTATTGTCAGAGTCGATGAGAGAGAAGTAATACATTAATTGGACGGCATATTTAGGGCTTATTAGCTGCATTTATAACTAGTAGCATACGCTATAATATTTTTGACTCGTTTCATGTATCGCCTTTTTTTTGTAGTTCTTTATTTGTTAGCTTATCGGCGACACGTAATATATGCCGACTCGACAAAGAGGAGACATTACAAGCTACAGTCAGGACAACGGAACAAAAACATAAAAATTAACAGCTGGTGTGTCCGGCATCATTCACTACATTTGTTCGAAAGTTCACGATATTCAACAGCGGCCTTTGTATACCTACTGCTAACTGCTCTAGCTTAAGCTGGCCAACCGTGGTCTAATGGTGGAAAGTAATCAGAGGAAACAGAACCGTGCCTTTCATTTATACAGGGCTTGGTCAGCTACTTTGAATATTAAGGCGGGGTACTGGCGTGTGCTAGCCTACGCTTGCGTGCACTAGCTATGATTAACTTCGGATTTCAATGGCTGGTCGACTGACTTTCATTACCGGTTTAGCTCATTTTGTTCAGATCACGACGCAACAAGCTGCAAAACTTTCCTGGACGGTAACCCCACTTTTCGTTTCTATGAAGTGGGTTTGTTTCACAAGAGCATAGAAAAATGGACACACTACCATTTGATATACAATTAGAAACAACGAAACAGTTTTTGTTTTGTGGCACAAGTTCACATCGAATTAAGAATCTACAGCCAAAACGCCAAATGAGTGGGGGCAGTACAGCTCAAAACGCGTTGACTATCGCTGAGATCAACACACTTAAACCTATGCACACGAATTACACTTATGGATTTCATTTACAACACGTAATCCATGTGAGTGCATTCTATGGCGATGACAATGCCGTTTTTTTGGCTTTTCACTGAAGTGACGGGTTGCTGTGTTACAGCAGCCGCTTAGTCATGGCAAAAAGGCTATTGTCTATTGTATTGGGGTTCAACACATCGTCTATGCATTAAAGATAAGGTATATATATATATATATATATATATATATGTTAGCTTGTGCCACCGTTGTGTTGCATAGTGATTAAGTATTATTATTACTACTACTAATCGTATCAATCACTGAGACATTGGTGATGTGTACTAGCGAATAGTTGCAGCGGTTAGGATCACCGCGGCTCAATCAAGCGTGGCCGGGAGGAATCTTTGCCATCCAGTAAGAATGCATTTAGTGACTCAGTGTACATACGTGAGCCGTTGTGATGTGCGTATTATTGCGGTGGGATCAACCTTCAGCATATATCGAATATCTGCAGGTTATCCGGTTATCTAGCTACACGACACCAAGCAAGCACACTGTTAGGTCGTACAATACAAGGTCTTTAGATATATATATATATTATATATGCATGCATCGGGTAACAAGACGGCTTCGCGGGCTTCACTGCATCCCACCCTTTTTCTGCCCTTTTCGGTATATATATATATATAAATGTA